>SJYX01017588.1:433540-458436 GCA_006410675.1 Oreotragus oreotragus | reverse complement strand
TGGGGAAACAGTGGAAACAGTGTCAGACTTTATTTTTGGGGGCTCCAAAATCACTGCAAATGGTGACTGCAGCTGTGAAATTAGAAGACACTTACTCCTTGGAAGAAAAGTTATGACCAACCTGGATAGTATATTCAAAAGCAGAGACATTACTTTGCTGACTAAGGTCCGTTTAGTCAAGGCTATGGTTTTTCCTGTGGTCATGTATGGATGTGAAAGTTGGACTGTGAAGAAAGCTGAGCTCCAAAGAATTGATGCTTTTGAACTGTGGTGTTGGAGAAGACTCTTGAGAGTCCCTTGGACTGCAAAGAGATCCAACCAGTCCATCCTGAAGGAGATCAACCCTGGGATTTCTTTGGAAGGAATGATGCTAAAGCTGAAACTCCAGTACTTTGGCCACGTCATGCGAAGAGTTGACTAATTGGAAAAGACTCTGATACTGGGAGGGACTGGGGGCAGGAGGAGAAGGGAACGACCGAGGATGAGATGGCTGGATGGCATCACGGACTCAATGGATGTGAGTCTTGGTGAATTCCGGGCGATGGTGATGAACAGGGAGGCCTGGCGTGCTGCGATTCATGGGGTCGGAGAGAGTCAGACACGACTGAGCAACTGAACTGAACTGATCACTTATGTCGTTTGTTTTTCTGTTTTTTAAACTTCCACATGATTGTGAATTTCTCCGTTGCTAATTTTGATTCTGTCAATTTTTGTCTTATAAATTGTAAGACTACATTTTTTTGAAACATAGATAATGCAACGTATTGCATTTTAGTTAGAAACATTTATTTTTGTCTGGTTTTGTTTTCAGATAACTTCTTCTACCATAACTACTGTAGAAATTTTACAGTTTCTTCTGGGTATTAGTCTCTTTAATTCTGGAATTTCAGTTTCATTATTTCATTTCTAGAATTTAGTTTCCATGTTATCTATTTTGCAGGACATTGTACTTTTTTTCTTTAAATTTTATGATATTTTCTCAAGTCAAAACTCTAGATTAGTTTTCTAGTGTTCAATTTTTTAATTTCTTCCATTGAATATTATTACTGAACATTAATCTATCTAGTTAGTTTTTATCACTAATAGCGCCATAACAAACTAGCACATGCCATACATTAAAAGACCTTTTCAATTTCTTTACAGATTTAAATTTGGAATATTAAATTTTTTTGTAATTCTTTCTTAGGGCATCTTATGGTTAAATATTTGCTATTATTAACATAATATGCCCATTTTTAATGTACATTAACCTCTCTCCAACCATCATTTCATACCTGAAAATGCAGATTCCAATGTAGTGTTCTCATAAATACATAAATATCAATGAATGCCACACACTATTACATACACAGAGGCATATACACAGTATGATGCTAGGGAGTGAAATGGGGACATACGTGCCTTTAAAATAAAAAAATTACAGAGATATCACAAACTGATTGCTTACATTTCCAAAATTATTTTTCTCAACTAATCAAGAAGCAGAGCTTCAGATGCTAATCTCCTGTGGTCAAGTGCACAAAAGTTTTGTGTGACATAGAATGAATCATATTTTCTGAATTCTAAGGCTTTATGAAATTTTCTGGCTAGAAATGTACTGTATTTTGCAAATAAACTTTCCTTGGTTTTTTCCATTTGGTTTGTTTAAGAATCTTTTGGAAAATATAATTTTTTTAGATTGGGGCACACATAGGGACTAAGAGAGTGGTGTATTCTGACAGGGCTCGGAAGATCCATGACCCACTCCCCCTCCTTGTGCTACCTTGCTCTATACAGCCTTTCTGTTTGTTTTCTTTAAAGATGTATCCTTTATAGCAAGCTAGTAGATGAAAAAATGTAAAAGTATCCTAGGGCTCATGATCAGTGAACAAAGATTAGAAAAACACAGCCAATATCATGTGATGCCCTGATCAAAAAAATCATCCATCCAAAGAACCAACAAAATATGGTGAACTCATTGCCTTAGGGTACAAAGACTGTCTCCAAAATCATGATAAAGGAAGAAAGAAAAGTCTATTTGCTTTGTTTTTAAGACATAAAGAAATAGAGTGAAGCCCAGCACTGTAGTTATGGCTTGTTCTCCTTAGGTTACAAAGGAAATAAGCAACAAAACCCAGTATAGCGTAGGATGGGTTCCAGACAGCAGTAACTGAATATGCTCATGACAGCAACATTAATGTTTCAGATTGGTCAGTTCACTGAAAGTCTCATTAATTTTGTAATAACTGATATAGTTCCATGAGTAAAAGTACTGATAATTCTGACATACAGTCAGTGCAAAGCACTATATCAAGATTTGCTTTTAGAAGTACACGTGAATATAATTTCCCTTTACATCACAGATATATGCTGCAGGATTTGACTCATCAAAAACATCTTTCTGGGGAAGAAGAGTGGCATATTGAAGGTGTCAGATGGGCAGATGAATGGCTTGACCACTAATAGCTGTTTTGTTATGCATTCACATAATGGGTTCACAGAAGATTCTAGCACTGAAATATGGAGAGAAGTATCAGTGTGTTGAAATGTATTCAGCTTTGTATAAGACCAAATTAGCTCAGCAGAGAGGAAAAATGGTGGAAATTGAAATCAATAAGCTATAAGATGTCTTGTTAACTCAACTCTGCAGTATAACATTGTTGTGGCATACTCCAGAAGGCCTATTCTGCCTCCTATAGTGAAAAATTCAGTTTTAAGACAGAAAATCAATTCAGTGTTACCTCAGAACCCTATAGAATTAAAAACACTAGCATTTCCTAGTATGAAGAGGAAAGACGTCAATGAAAACAGCCATGGGTGTTTCTAAACTGTAGCCATGTGTGTTGGTACCATAATGGGGGAAACAGAAAAACATGAGGGAAAAGATTATAAATGTCCCACGTGTACGTCTGTTGGTTCCTACATCCTTCTGTGGCTTGGATTTGAAGCTAGATTTTGTGTGGATCCTGATCCTCCAACTTTTGTATGTAGCACCTGTGGTTATGGGAGTTCAGAAAGAATAACCTCCAATGGGCCCCAGATCCCACTTCTTCGTAGTTCTCATGTTTCCCATGCAGCCTGGCCCTTTTGTGTCTATTGGTTGGTTGGAGAACAAGGCTACATTGGGGTTATTCCCCAAGGACCCTTAACAGACAGTTTTCCAATATGTTAGGTTTCCAATCTATCTAACATCACATTTTCTCTGACTCTAGCTATTTGCATCAAGAAGAATAATTTGTAAAACTTTATAATAGATGGCAGCAATTTCCAAGCAAAAATATGAGAAACTCAGCAAAGAATTTTTTAAAGTACCGGACTTCTGAATTCTGAGTTTTGAAAATGTATTTTGACAAGAAAAGGCAAAATTAAATGGAAAAGTTAACTTGATGCTTTAATTTTAGTAATTGTATATCCTTAATGTTGAAAAATTGTTTGTTTGTTTTTTTAACTGAGGGTGCTACTGGTTCAAGCTAATTAGTTTGCATTTATTCTAAGCATTGTAAAATATATGTCTTAACTTTTTCCCATTAATATTTATATTTATTGTGGAAGATACCTTAGAAATTTCTTGATAGAGTGACATAATCATGGTGTCACATCCTTGGTGCATTCACAAACAGTGGTTTAGTAAGCACAGTTCAAGGATTTGCCATGCTAGGAAGAAGGACTAGAGAACTTCTCTCTTCACCTCCATCAAATAACAGTATTTAGTAGATTAGAATACATTGTGAAGTCAAATTTGTATTAACTACCATTGTGTATAATGTGTTTGTTTTTAACCATTGAAAACAATCAGGAAATATTTTTCCTTGATATTATCTACTAAAATATAACTTTAAAGTTAAGAAATATTTTATATGTCCCTTTGAATATGCAATTATCTAATTTTCTTGCATGAAAACTATTTTTAGAATCAGCAGCATTTGGCAAATTTACTTTTCAGACATAATCTATGTTTCATGTGTTCACTATTTCTAGGAATAAAATTATTTCTATAAGAAAAGCATAAATTTACAAAAAAGGAGAGTGACAATTTGCTTTTAAAAAAGAAATGCTTCATTAATTAGCCTATATTTGTCCTTATCCAGGTGTTAGGAAATTTGGATAAAAAGGACTGAATGACAGCAGTGCCTTCTTTGGTTAACCTAGCAGACTAGCTTTATCTGTGAGCTTGAATCCTGAAGAGAGTTGTCATGGTAACTCAAGTAAATGGTGGCAAATAGGCATCAATGGAAGCAGTGTGGAAGGACATACTTTCACAGTCTATTTGTTCTCTAACGTCAATGAGTTCATTGCTTTCAGAGCAAGAAAAATTTCTTCTCCCTGCTCTTTTATAAAATGTGTCTTTTCTTAAATTCCTCGATTCACAGATTATATTGTATTCTAGGAAAATCTGAGAAAGTCAATTATTTTTTAAAAAATGATTTTGTTCATGTGCTGTGCTGGGACTTCATTGCTGAGTGGACTCTAGTTTCAGTGAGCTGGGGCTACTCTCTAGTTGCAGTGTGTGGGCTTCTCATTGCTTCTCTTGCTTCAGAGCATGGAATCTAGAGCAAGCAGGCTTCAATAGTTGTAGGGCATGGGCTCAGTAGTTGCAACTCTAAAATTCTGTGATTCTACACCCTAGTTTTCTTATGCACATGTCTAACAATATTGAGAGTTTAGTCTTACTAAATATATATGCTTATTGTAATAAAGAAGAGTTAGTTACATAACTAAAAATTGAAATGTAATTTACTTCTGCAAGTACTATTTTTGCTTTTTCTTAGCTATCTGCTTCTGGACAAACTTAATCAGGTAACAGGAATACCAGACCACCTAACCTGCCTCCTGAGAAATCTGTATGCAGGTCAAGAAGCAAGCTAGAACTGGACATAAAACAACAGACTGGCAAAAATTGAAATGTAATTTACTTCTGCAAGTACTATTTTTGCTTTTTCTTAGCTATCTGCTTCTGGACAAACTTAATCAGGTAACAGGAATACCAGACCACCTAACCTGCCTCCTGAGAAATCTGTATGCAGGTCAAGAAGCAAGCTAGAACTGGACATAAAACAACAGACTGGCTCCAAATTGGGAAAGGAGTACGTCAAGGCTGTATATTGCCACCCTGCTTATTTAACTTATATGCAGAGTACATCATGTGAAATGCTGGGCTGGATGAAGCATAAGCTGAAATATCAATAACCTCAGATATGCAGATGACACCAATTTTATGGCAAAAAGTGAAGAATTAAAGTGCCGCTTGATGAAAGTGAAAGAGGGGAGTGAAAAGGTTGGCTTAAAACTCAACATTCAGAAAACTAACATCACAGCATCTGGTCCCATCACTTCATGGCAAATAGATGGGGAAACAATGGAAACAGTGGCAGACTTTATTTCTTTGGGCTCCAAAATCACTGCAAATGGTAACCATAGCCATGAAATTAAAAGACACTTGCTCCTTGGAAGAAAAGCTATGACCAACATAGACAGCATATTTAAAAGCAGAGACATTACTTTGCCAACAAAGGTTCATCTATTTAAAGCTATGGTTTTTCCAGTAGTTATGTATGGATGTGAGAGTGGACTATAAAGAAAGCTGAGCACCGAAGAATTGATGCTTTTGAACTTTAGTGTTGGAGAATACTCTTGAGAGTACCTTGGACTGCAAGGAGATCCAACCAGTCTACCCGAAAGGGAATCAGTCCTGAATATTCATTGAAAGGACTGATGCTAAAGCTGAAACTTCAATACTTTGGCCATCTAATGTGAAGAGTTGACTCACTGGAAAAGACTCTGATGCTGGCAAAGACTGAAGGTGGGAGGAGAAGGGGATAACAGAGGATGAGATGGTTGGATGACATCACTGATGCGATAGACTTGAGTTTAAGTAGGCTCCAGGAGTTGGTGACGGACAAAGAAGCCTAGCATGCTGCAGTCCAGGAGGTTGCAAAGAGTCAGACACAACTGAGTGACTGAACCGAACTGAACTGAATCAGGTAATCCATAATTCATAATTATATAGAAAATATTCCCAAGGCCTATTTCCTGAATAAACACATAATGCCTTGAAGCACTTGGCCAGCTTCTGAAGTGTAATTCTAACCCTCTAAAGTGGTGAGAAATTTTTCCTTTAATTGTAACTTTTCAGAAGAAAGAAGAAAATCTTTAAGCTCCATAATAAATTTCTTGATGAAATACCCATCAAATTTCATAGAGATGGCAGAACATAAATGTGTTTTCCCAATAAAATAATAATAAAGTAAAATAATCAGGATAGCAGACAGATGGCTCAATGTGACAAAAAACTAGAGAGAGAATAATTTCATATTTTAATCTGTTAGAGAAATATTAAAAGGGTGAAAAGCAATCTGTGGCTCAAAATTAACCTCCAGATGTAATCAACACTATTTGAATACAGAAGAGTTTTCTTTTTCTAATATAAATTTATTTATTTTAATTGGAGGTCTTGGAGGGAGGGGGTTCAGGATGGGGAACCCCCATCCTAGGTGCATCCTAGGTGCATCCTTCATGTCCTTTTGCTCAGACTATAGATGATAGGATTGAAGATTAGGGGAAGAGTAAACATCAGTGCAATGGTTGTGTCCAAAACGGGGGAATAAGTGGCATTGAAACGCAAGTACATGAGGGACACACTACCAAAGGATATCAGGAAAACTGAGATGGCCTGGATAGGTACAAAAAGCCTTCTGTTGACTTTCAGTAGAAGGAATCTTCAGGATCATGATGATAATTCTTACACAGGACAGGGCAATGATTAAGACAGTAANAAGTGGCATTGAAACGCAAGTACATGAGGGACACACTACCAAAGGATATCAGGAAAACTGAGATGGCCTGGATAGGTACAAAAAGCCTTCTGTTGACTTTCAGTAGAAGGAATCTTCAGGATCATGATGATAATTCTTACATAGGACAGGGCAATGATTAAGACAGTAATGATGATGGCCGCAGCAAGGATCACATTCTCAATCAGAATCATGGATGTGTCTGTGCAAGCCAGGCTCAGAACAGGGGCCAAGTCACAGAAGATTTGATGGATTTGACTGGGACCACAGAATGGCTATGTTGAAATCATTACAATCTGAGGAAGCAGGATGAGGAAGCCAAAGATGCAGGAGCCTGCAGAAAGCTGAGCCCAAAGATGGGGAATCATGATCATTTGATAGCGAAGAGGGTTGCAGATTGCAACATATCTGTCAATGGCCATGGTGATAAGCAAGATTCCCTCTGAATTTCCAAGTGAATGGAAGAAATACATCTACAAGAGGCAGCCAGAAATAGAGATCGTCTTTTATTTCACTGATGAGATTGGAGATCATATTGGGAATGATGGCTGTGGTATACCAGATTCCAGAAAAGAAAAGATACTGATGAAATTATATATGGGGTTGTGAAGCCAGGTATCCAGCCTGACTGCAAAAAGATCAATAGATTTCCCATGACAATAAAAATACAGATGAAAAGTAAAGGAAAGAAGTACAGAAGACTACCTTCCTGGATCTGAGGAAAGTCAGTGATGACAAATTCAGTCATAGGTCCATATCCCCAGCAGAACTACCTCTGAATAAAGGAAAGGGTATACACCAGCTCAAGGAGATCAAACCAGTCAGTCCTAAAGGAAATCAACCCTGAAGAACTGATGCTGAAGCTGAAGCTCCAACACTTTGGCCACCTGATGCAAAAAATCAACTCATTGGAAAAGACCCTGATGTTAGGAAAGACTGAAGGCCAGAGGAGAAAGGGACTACAGAGGTTGAGATGGTTGGATGGCATCACCAATTCAATGGACATGGGTTTGAGCAAACTCTCGAAGGTGGTGAAGAGCAAGGAAGTCTGGCATGCTGCAGTCCATGGGGTCGCAAAGACTTGGACACAACTTAGCAACAGACCAGTGAATAACATACCAGCTCACAAGGAAGAATATTTAGTGTATTGCTAAATAACTTGAATGAACAAGAAGAAACAACTCGAAAGTTTTGTTTTTTCCCTAATTTCATACTTTATAAAAAGTGGCCAACATTTTATATTTTTTCTCACTTACTCCTCCAGAGTCACCATTGCAGAAATAGATTTTCTCAAATGCTTTTAGTGGTAAAAAAATTTTTAAAAAAAGTTGAGTATTTTTAGCTTCAGTTCAGTTCAGTCGCTCAGTTGTGTCCAACTCTTTGCAACCCCATGAATCACAGCATGCAAGGCCTCCTTG
This sequence comes from Oreotragus oreotragus, assembly GCA_006410675.1. Taxonomy (NCBI): domain Eukaryota; kingdom Metazoa; phylum Chordata; class Mammalia; order Artiodactyla; family Bovidae; genus Oreotragus; species Oreotragus oreotragus. Next base: position 450,248 of record SJYX01017588.1, on the reverse strand, counting down.
TCCATCACCAACTCCTGGAGTTCACTCAAACTCATGTCCATTGAGTCGGTGATGAAATCCAGCCATCTCATCCTCTGTCGTCCCCTTCTCTTCCTGCCCTCAATCCATCCCAGCATCAGAGTCTTTTCCAATGAGTCAACTCTTCACATGAGGTGCCCAAAGTATTGGAGTTTCAGCTTCAACATCAGTCCAGGACTGGTCCTTTAGAATGGACTGGCAGATCTCCTTGCAGTCCAAGGGACTCTCAAGAGTCTTCTCCAACACCACAGTTCAAAAGCATCAATTCTTCGGCACTCAGCTTTCTTCACAGTCCAACCCTCACATCCATACGTGACCAGTGGAAAAACCATAGCCTTGACTAGAATGGACCTTTGTTGGCAAAGTAATGTCTCTGCTTTTTACTACGCTATCTAGGTTGGTCATAACTTTCCTTACAAGGAGTAAGCGTCTTTTAATTTCATGGCTGCAATCACCATTTGCAGTGATTTTGGAGCCCCCCAAAATACAGTCTGACACTATTTCCACTGTTGCCCCATGTATTTCCCATGAAGTGATGGAACCAGATGCCATGATATTAGTTTTCTGAATGTTGAGCTTTAAGCCAACTTTTTCACTCTCCTCTTTCACTTTCATCAAGAGGCTTTCTAGTTCCTTTTCACTTTCTGCCAAAAAGGTTAACTTCTAATATGTGTTTGTATTTAAAAGTTATGCACAGGGACTTCCCTGGTGGTCAGGTGGAAAAGACTTCACCTTCCAATGCAGGGGCTGTGAGTTCTATCCCTGGTCGAGGCACTAGGATCCCACATGCCTCACAGCCAAAACATAAAACAGAAACAATGTTTTAATGAATTCAATAAAGACTTTAAAAAGTAAAACAAAAACTATGTGCATGTACTATATTATGATGGATAGGGCATGACAACTAACTCCAGCATTCTTGCCTGGGGAATCTCATGGACAGAGAAGCCTGGGGAGCTACATACATCCCACAGGGTCTCAAAGATTCATACATGACTGAGCGACTAACACACACACATGCACACATTATTTAACAACACATAATATCTTAAAGTAAGAAGCATTAGTAAAAATAAACATAACAGAAGTACTATTATTTTCTTTTTCCACCCTTGGGCCATCTTGCACATTCCTCTTTGGAGATCTCTGTTCTAGGGCATGTAGACCAGGAGTCTACATTGGAATCTCAGTTAAGTTTGTTATTATTTATGTGTCTTTTGGCAAGTTATTTAATCCATCTGTCTCAAATACTCATCTGCAAAATGAGATTAATAATAGTACCCATTCATAGATATACTGTAGGATTAAGTTAATGTCTACAAAAGACTTACAACAGTGCTTAACCGGCAGCCTAGTGAAAGGGTAATAAAGTCCAGTTCACCACACCTCTCATTTCCCTTGAACATTCTGCTTTCTGCTTCCTCCCCTATTAATCCATGAAGCTCATCTGACTATGTTAAGTAACACCCTGTCTGCTAATTACTAATAGAAACTAGCTCGTAAGTTTCTGAGAATGGTTAAACATAATAAAAATGATAGAATAGCATAATATGATTCATATTATATGGTAAATTCTATAATACTGCATTGATTGTTCAATCACTCAGATATGTCTGACTCCTTGTGACCCCATGGACTGTAGCCCCCCAGGCTACTTGGGATTTCCTAGGCAAGAATACTGGAGGTTTTGCCATTTTCTCCTCCAAACGTTCTTCCCCACCCTGGGATCAAACTCGCGTTTCTGGAGTCTCCTGCATTGACAGGCCTATTCTTTACCACTGCTGCTGCTAAGTTAAGTCAGTCATGCTCGACTCTGTGCAATCTTATAGATACCAGCCCACCAAGCTCCCCTGTCCCTGGGATTCTCCAGGCAAGAATACTGGAGTGGGTTGCCATTTCCTTCTCCAGTGCATGAAAGTGAAAAGTGAAAGTGAAGTCGCTCAGTCGTGTCTGACTCTTTGCGACCCCATGGACTGCAGCCCACCAGGCTACTCGGTCCATGGGATTCTCCAGACAAGAGTACTGGAGTGGGGTGCCATTGCCTTCTCCATCTTTACCACTAGTGCCACCTGGGAAGGCCATACTGTATTATATAGTATTATGAATATTGTGTGCATTGTCAGTAGTATATTACATAGTACTGAGTCACTGCGACAAGCACAAGTATATATTTCTCATTTAATGCTCAAAATGCTCTAATAAGATAGGATTATTAACCCCACTTTACAAATGAGAAAACCTAGCATAGACAAAGTAAATATATTTAAATGCTTAAAGTATGTTAGAAATGTACTAAACATCCCAAAATATTGGGCACCATTACACTGGAGTGTCTGCATTATATTTATTGCATTACATAAGGACCATCATTATATTTATTGTATTACATAAGGATCATTTATATTGTATTACAACTTAGTTGTTTAACCTTCTCAAGAATGAGTTCCTCCTAAAAAGGGTTAACAAGCAACATATGAACTGGTGTCAAATAAATCAACTTGGAGCAAGGCCACTATGTGCAATTATAATTAAACCCACAAGACAGTCATGAATAATCTAGCAAAGAAAACTGAGGGCTGTTTGGAAAGAAAAGTATGACAACTAAGTTTTGATGAGAGTCATAATCAAGTCTGGACAAAGTAATCTTTCAGAAGATGGTACCATAAATGGAGTATTCTGTTTCATGTATACCTCAGCCTAGTACCTCAGNGCCCACAGGGTCTCAAAGATTCATACATGACTGAGCGACTAACACACACACATGCACACATTATTTAACAACACATAATATCTTAAAGTAAGAAGCATTAGTAAAAATAAACATAACAGAAGTACTATTATTTTCTTTTTCCACCCTTGGGCCATCTTGCACATTCCTCTTTGGAGATCTCTGTTCTAGGGCATGTAGACCAGGAGTCTACATTGGAATCTCAGTTAAGTTTGTTATTATTTATGTGTCTTTTGGCAAGTTATTTAATCCGTCTGTCTCAAATACTCATCTGCAAAATGAGATTAATAATAGTACCCATTCATAGATATACTGTAGGATTAAGTTAATGTCTACAAAAGACTTACAACAGTGCTTAACCGGCAGCCTAGTGAAAGGGTAATAAAGTCCAATTCACCACACCTCTCATTTCCCTTGAACATTCTGCTTTCTGCTTCCTCCCCTATTAATCCATGAAGCTCATCTGACTATGTTAAGTAACACCCTGTCTGCTAATTACTAATAGAAACTAGCTCGTAAGTTTCTGAGAATGGTTAAACATAATAAAAATGATAGTATAGCATAATATGATTCATATTATATGGTAAATTCTATAATACTGCATTGATTGTTCAATCACTCAGATATGTCTGACTCCTTGTGACCCCATGGACTGTAGCCCCCCAGGCTACTTGGGATTTCCTAGGCAAGAATACTGGAGGTTTTGCCATTTTCTCCTCCAAACGTTCTTCCCCACCCTGGGATCAAACTCGCGTTTCTGGAGTCTCCTGCATTGACAGGCCTATTCTTTACCACTGCTGCTGCTAAGTTAAGTCAGTCATGCTCGACTCTGTGCAATCTTATAGATACCAGCCCACCAAGCTCCCCTGTCCCTGGGATTCTCCAGGCAAGAATACTGGAGTGGGTTGCCATTTCCTTCTCCAGTGCATGAAAGTGAAAAGTGAAAGTGAAGTCGCTCAGTCGTGTCTGACTCTTTGCGACCCCATGGACTGCAGCCCACCAGGCTACTCGGTCCATGGGATTCTCCAGACAAGAGTACTGGAGTGGGGTGCCATTGCCTTCTCCATCTTTACCACTAGTGCCACCTGGGAAGGCCATACTGTATTATATAGTATTATGAATATTGTGTGCATTGTCAGTAGTATATTACATAGTACTGAGTCACTGCGACAAGCACAAGTATATATTTCTCATTTAATGCTCAAAATGCTCTAATAAGATAGGATTATTAACCCCACTTTACAAATGAGAAAACCTAGCATAGACAAAGTAAATATATTTAAATGCTTAAAGTATGTTAGAAATGTACTAAACATCCCAAAATATTGGGCACCATTACACTGGAGTGTCTGCATTATATTTATTGCATTACATAAGGACCATCATTATATTTATTGTATTACATAAGGATCATTTATATTGTATTACAACTTAGTTGTTTAACCTTCTCAAGAATGAGTTCCTCCTAAAAAGGGTTAACAAGCAACATATGAACTGGTGTCAAATAAATCAACTTGGAGCAAGGCCACTATGTGCAATTATAATTAAACCCACAAGACAGTCATGAATAATCTAGCAAAGAAAACTGAGGGCTGTTTGGAAAGAAAAGTATGACAACTAAGTTTTGATGAGAGTCATAATCAAGTCTGGACAAAGTAATCTTTCAGAAGATGGTACCATAAATGGAGTATTCTGTTTCATGTATACCTCAGCCTAGTACCTCAGGAGGGAGGGTTTCTTCTAAACTTTCCATTGCTCTCACCAAAATTCAAAACCTCTAATTTTTTATATGCAATATAATAATAATGCAATCTATGATCATCTATATTATATAATAATGTAATAATGCAATTTTCATGGAATAAGATGACTCTTCTCGTGCACAGTGAGTGAATACCTTCTTTCCAAGACTGAGTCTCCTGCACTTACCTCTACCAAAGACCACAGAAACTCTTCTATTTATCTTGATCTCTTCATCCTTGATATCCTTTAAGTCCCTCAAAATGTGGACTTGCAGTCATATTCACAGGTACCTCAGGGCATAACAGAAAGGGAAATGGGCCCCATAGCGGACTTCTCCCCTGCACTGCAATAGAGAGCGTCACTTTCCCTCATGGGGTTAGTTATCCCAAAGCTCCCCACTGTATTTTCCTCTCATTAGTTTACAGGTCAAAGTTTTCAATAAATATTTCCTGATTGCACTCATCATCCTGAGAAGCTACTTTCTCCAGCCTTATGATCATTGTCCTTAACTGTGTTACAGGGCACCGGGTAAAGAACAGTTTTGTCACAGTCCTGTTATTGCATGAACAAAGAAATATAGAAAGTTTTGAATGAATATACTGACATCAGTAAAACATGTTGAAAGATATATATAATAGAAAATAAGANGGCACCGGGTAAAGAACAGTTTTGTCACAGTCCTGTTATTGCATGAACAAAGAAATATAGAAAGTTTTGAATGAATATACTGACATCAGTAAAACATGTTGAAAGATATATATAATAGAAAATAAGATGATTTTAAAATAATCATGTGGTTAGGATTTTATACCAATATTGAAATGAAAGAACAATGTTATTTTTTTTTCCTTATGCTACAAATGTATGTGAATCGCTCCATCCTTAAACAATTCTCTTTAGTCCTGTCAACCACAGTCAATATCTTATCCTTTTCATGAGATTATTGTGTACTTCATCTACTGCTCTGTTGAAAACTCAAAGTTATTTTTTTCCAAATGTAGTTGATTTTATCTTGTAATCTTCTCAAATGATTACCTAATATGAGATTTTGGAAATATATTTTGGCATAGGAAGACATTCTTTCTCTGAAAGTTTTGTCTAACAATTCTTCTTGTGACTTGGAAGCTTATTTTCCTTGTCTATTTTCTTATATTTTTTCTTAAAGTTAAAAACATTCAGTTGGCAAAATTGTTTTTTTTTTTTAATAATTTAGCATAGGAAGAAACCATCTTTCTTTCTCATCAGATTTATTGAGATATATTTTGTATTAAAAATTTTCTGGGAAAGGTTGAAGGCAAAAGGAGAAGAGGGCAGCAGTGGATGAGATGGTTGGATACCATCACCGAATCAATGGACATGAATTTAAGCAAACTCTAGGAGATAGTGAAGGACAGGGATGTTGCAGCTGGCGTGCTGCAGTCCATAGCGTCACAAAGATTTGATCAGTATGAGTGACTGAACAACAATTTGGATACAAAGAACCACACATATTTAATATGTACAACTTGATGAGTTTGAATATATTGCACACACCCTTGACAGCATCAGAATAAAGGTAATATGCATATCCAATACCATCTAGAAGTTCCTTATATCCCTTAGTTTGTAGTTTGCTTGTTATGGTTTTCTCTGTGTTATATGTGAAGAACACAATATGAGAGTTACCCTTTAGAAATTTTGAAATGCCCAATGCCATATTCTTAACTATAGGCACTATGCAGCAGATCTATAGAACTTATTCACGTATCATGGTTGAAACTCTATACTTACTGAACAACTCATTTCCCTCACCTCTCAGTTCCCGGCAACCATTAATAGTATTCTCTGCTTCTGTGAGTTTGACTATTTTATATACTTCATATAAGTGGAATCATACAGTGTTTTACTTTCTGTTGTTAGATTCATTTAGCTTAATATCTTCCAGATTTAGTCATATTATTGCAAATGGCAGAGTTTCTCTCTTTTTTAAAAACTAAATAACATTCCATTGTGCATGTATACCACAAATTTTAATCAGGTTATCTCATGACGTACGCTTGCGTTACTTCCATTTCCTGGCTATTGTGGATAGTGCTTCAATAAACATAGGAGTGCAGATATCTCTCTGTGATCCTGACTTCAATTCTTTCAGATGTATATCCTAAAGTGGGAATACTAGATCATATGGTACTTGAATTTTTAATTTTTTGGGAATTTCCATATTGTTTTCCATATCTGTGCACCATTTTACATACCCAGTATACAAGGGTTCCAGTATCTCTGTCACCTCACCCATATTTGCTATCTTTTGTGTTTTGGTTAATAGCCATCTTAACTGGTGTGAGGAGATGTTTCATTGTAGTTTCGATTTGCATTTCCTTGATGGTTAATAAGTGCTAGCTGCTCAGTCACATCTGACTCTTTGTGACTTCATGCACGATAGCCCACCAGACTCCTCTGTCCATGGAATTCTCCAGGCAAGAATAGTGGAGTGGCTTGCCATTACCTTCTCCAGGAGATCTTCCTGACCCAGGGATCGAACCCAAGTCTCCTGAAGCTCAGGCAGATTTTTTTTTATCGTCTGAGCCACCACAATGTTTTAATGTTGAATTTCTTTTTTATATACCTGTTAGCTAAGTGTATGTCTTATTTGAAGAAATACCTGTTCAAATCCTTTACCCATTTTAATTGAGTTATTTGAGGGGGTCCTTATATACTTTGGGGTTTCCCTGGTGGCTCAGACAGTAAAGAATCTGCCTGCAATGTGGAGACCAGGGTTTGATCCCTGGATTGGGAAGATTGCCTGGAGAAGGAAATGGCAACCCACTCCAGTATTTTTGTCTGGAGAATTCCATGAACAGAGGAGCCTGATGGGCTACAGTCCACGGGGTCGCAAAGAGTCGGACATGACTGGGTGACTAACAAATGTTTTAGAAATTATCACCTCCTCAGATACATGGTTTGCAAATGTTTCTCTCATNTGGAGAAGGAAATGGCAACCCACTCCAGTATTTTTGTCTGGAGAATTCCATGAACAGAGGAGCCTGATGGGCTACAGTCCACGGGGTCGCAAAGAGTCGGACATGACTGGGTGACTAACAAATGTTTTAGAAATTATCACCTCCTCAGATACATGGTTTGCAAATGTTTCTCTCATTCTGTCAGTTGCCTTTTTGTTCTGTTGATTATTTCCTTTGCTGTACAGTAGTTTTTAGTCTGATGTAGTCCCACTTGTCCTTTTTTTTTTTTTCTGCTTGTCTAGTTTTATTTTTGTTGCCTGTGCTTTTGGTGTCATATGCAAAAAATCATTGCCAAAATTGATGCCAAGGGTATTTTCCTCTGTTTTCTTCTAGGAATTTTACAGTCCCAGGTCTTATGTGAAACAGTTTCTTCTGATCTGCTGATTCAGTTATTCTTTACCTCAAAAATAATTTCCTTTAACTTCAATTATTATATTTCTTCTACTTTGTTTCTTTATGAAATTTCTATATTCATATGTATGGCAGAGGATGAGATGGTTGAATGGCATCACTGACTCAATGAACATGAATTTGAGCAAACTCCAGGAGACAGTGAAAGACAGGGAAGCTGCAGTTCATGGGGTCACAAAAAGTCAGACATAACTTAGCTACTGAACAACAGTAACAACTATATATGGTTTGTAGAATAAGTGAATATATTCCCTATATATTTCTTTCCTTAGGCTTTTCATGTTGGTCGTTTTTTTCTGGAATATGTCTTTTAGGCTTTCTTCTAAGTCATTATTTCCATTTTTTGTAGTATTCAATTTATTCAATATTTCTATTGCATTTTATTTTTGTATTTTTTTATTTGCCAGTATTTTTACAAATAGATATTAGTACTATTTTCACAAATCTTATTGAACATTTAAATAAAAATTATTTTACTTATTTTTTAAATTAGATTTATTCTGTTTCATTTGTTTCCAATCCTCAAATCTCTATCTCTATTTAATTATAGTAATTCTTCAAGTAATTATTGAGCCATGCATTAAACAGATTTAATGGTCTTTAGCACTCAGTGTAGGGGAAGACTAAAGTCATTATTTTACAAAAGGATAATCTGGGTGTGTGGATGTATTTGTGTGTGTTCGTGTATGTGACTATGTATACAGATACAAAACTAACTAGAGAAGATTGTGTCAATGATCTAATGGCTCAGCAAAAACATCACAAACTTCATCTGCCATAAAGTCTGACATCAGCTGTAGATGACTGTTTCTGTGCCAAAAAGTTGTATGTTTCTGGTTTTGTTTTAGCAGCCTGAGATTACTTGGGTATTTAATCACTTCTCTGGCTTGTGTATTTCAGACTTACTTTTCATACACTTCTCTGAACATAGCTCAAGGGACAGCTCCACTGTGATTCTATTTGATTCTATTTCCTGTATCTGGAGCGTCCAAATGCACCATGACTTCTCAGCATCTGCTTTTCCAAGTTTCAATCATTGTTTTTTTCCATAGCTTATATGTAGAATTATATCCATTTTCATCCCTAGATTCTTTTATCCTATTTCCTCTATCAATGTCTGTTGATAAGTATGGTCTTCAATTGGACCTTGTATGTATGTATACTGGGGCAACAATTCAAGTTTAGGGATAAATTAAGGGCAATTTTTTTACAGTATTTATAATATTTTGATTTTATATTATTTTACTTTTTGTATGTTCTGATTTACTGTTCAGTTCAGTTCAGTCACTCAGTCATGTCTGACTGTTTGTGACCCCATGAATCTCAGCACGCCAGGCCTTCCTATCCATCACCAACTCCTGGAGTTCACTCAGACACACGTCCATCGAGTCAGTGATGCCATCCAGCCATCTCATCCTCTGTTATCCCCTTCTCTTCCTGCCCCCAATCCCTGCCAGCATCAAAGTCTTTTCCACTGATTTACTGTAGTTTTTATATATACAGTTTTGATCATTTCTGGACTACCCAACAGATTCAGCTGGTGCTTTAGACACTTCAAATAAAATATATTAATTCTTTCTTGAAAGGAATGTGACATATGGTATTTCAAGGTATAAAAATAGCCATTATGAATGTCCTTGGACAATACAAAGAGAAAAAAATAAAAGCAAGAGAAGTAGCTCAGAAAGGTCTGTATCTTTAATTATATGTATTATCTCTCTATTCATCATCTATCTACTTTTTATCATTTCAGAATATGTTTGAAATCACATTAAGTCAAATAGCCTAATTCAATCAAATTGGACAAATTCAAACAAAATAGTTAAAGTGAAGATTGATTCCACTTGGCCCCAGAAAAACAATATTAATAAAACTCTATGAATAATAATCATAGATAAATGTCTCTAAGTATGAGATTTCATTTCTAATATATCATTCTTTACTATACCATTCTTTAAAACATCCAAAGTAAATGCAAGTAATTAGTGGCAAATAAGAGTAATAGCTAATACTTATTTTTGTACTTGCCCTATGTTATAAAACATTCTAATTACTTTCATAGAGTAATTCACTCAGTTTTTATAACAACTATATGAAGTTCTACCTTCAGTATATGTTACTTTTATACCCATTTCATAGATGATGAAACTAAGATGCAGAGTGCTTAATTAACAACTTTCTCAAAGTCTTAAAGTTAGTATGTGGTACCAGTGAAATATGAACCTTACCCTCTTCTCTAGATCTTATGCTTTTAACTGCCATATTTTATAACTTTCAGTTGTTACTAATGCTTATAACATTATATTAATAATATANAGTCTTAAAGTTAGTATGTGGTACCAGTGAAATATGAACCTTACCCTCTTCTCTAGATCTTATGCTTTTAACTGCCATATTTTATAACTTTCAGTTGTTACTAATGCTTATAACATTATATTAATAATATAATAATAATTTTAAAACATATTAACAATAAAATTGATGTTCATAAACAACAAAATAAATGTTCAAGAAAGCAAACAGCAATAAAATTAATGCTCAAATATATTTTGATGGCTTAAACATCATATTTCCTTTCTATTATTTATCTGTTCAAGTCTATACAGGTAGTTATTGATATCCTAATTAATACATATAAATGTAATAAATAGGTACATGGGAAGAAGAACTGGGATAAACAGAACATATCAGTATGACAATAAATTACTATTATGTTAATGTTAGGATCTAGAATATTACAGTGACATTCAAATTGAGAGATTTTAATGATCAATCAATTCTTGGGATCTAGCATTAACTTGCAGATGCATAAAATACCTTCTGAAGGCAGAGAAGCTTCTTAATTGCAATCTTCATATCCTTGTTTCTCAAGCTGTAAATGATAGGATTGAAAAAGGGAGCCAGAACTGCAAACATCAAAGAATATTACAGTGACATTCAAATTGAGAGATTTTAATGATCAATCAATTCTTGGGATCTAGCATTAACTTGCAGATGCATAAAATACCTTCTGAAGGCAGAGAAGCTTCTTAATTGCAATCTTCATATCCTTGTTTCTCAAGCTGTAAATGATAGGATTGAAAAAGGGAGCCAGAACTGCAAACATCAGTGCAATGATTGTGTCCAAAATTGGTGGGAAAGTGGCAGAGAAACGCAGGTACATGAGGGATACACTGCCATAGAACATCAGAAAGACACCAAGATGAGACGCACAGGTAGAAAAGGCCTTCTGACGGCCTTCAGCAGAGGGCATTCTTAGGATCACAGTGATGATTCTGATATACGAGAGGGCAATTATCAAGACAGAGAAGATGATAGCAATAGCATGGATCACATCCTCAATCAAAATCATGGATGTGTCTGTACATGCCAAGTGTAGCACAGGTTCAAAGTCACAGAAGATCTGGTGGATTTGGTTTGGCCCACAGAAGGGCAGTGTGGAAATCCATGCAATCTCTGGTAGCAAGACAAGAAAACCAAAGATGCAGGAGCCTATAGAGAGCTGAGTGCACAGCCGGGGCGTCATAATGGTTGGGTAGCGGAGAGGATTACAGATGGCAACATATCTGTCAATGGCCATAGTAGTCAACAAAATCCCCTCTGAATTGCCCAGTGAGTGGAAGAAGTACATCTGCAAGAGGCAACCAGTTATGGAGATGGTCTTCTTCTTACTGACAAGATTGGAGAGCATTTTGGGAATGGTGGCTGTGGTGTACCAGATCTCCAAAAATGAGAATATGCTGATGAAATTATACATGGGATTGTGCAGATGAGTATCCATCCTGACTGCAAAAAACACAATGAGATTCCCAATAATGATGAATATGTAGATGATGAACAAAGGAATAAAGAAGAGAAGGTTACCATTTTCAAACTTGGGAAATCCAGAAAAGAAAAATTCTGTCACCATCGACGTTTGGTTACTTCTCACCATGGTCTCAGCAGCCTTAATTGTTATACATAAAAAGACACAACTCACTCCCTAAATGAAGTGTGAAGGATCAGGTCAACTATGTTATATGAGTACAAAGAACAACACTTGAGGTAAATTATTTACCTCTATTATTCTTCGATTCATTAAATAAATATTCATTTAGTGCCTATTGTGTGCCTCGGGCTTCCCAGGTGAAGCAGTGAAAAGGAACACTCCTGCCAATGCAGGAAATTCAAGAAAGGTGAGTTTGATCCCCAGGTTGGGAGGATCCTCTGGAGCAGGACATGGCAACCCACTCCAGTATTCTTGCCTGGAGAATTCCATGAACAGAGGAGCCTGGTGGGCTACAGTCCATGGAGTCTCACAGAGCTGGACACGACTGAGCACACACACACACGTGCCAAACACACCTGTAGGTTTATTGAGTTCAGTANCAACCCACTCCAGTATTCTTGCCTGGAGAATTCCATGAACAGAGGAGCCTGGTGGGCTACAGTCCATGGAGTCTCACAGAGCTGGACACGACTGAGCACACACACACACGTGCCAAACACACCTGTAGGTTTATTGAGTTCAGTAGTGAAGAAAATAGTCTCTACCTTCATGAACCTTATATACTAATTAAGGAGACAGACAATAATCAAATAAAGTATTAATGTCATGTGTATAAGCCATAGTAACTACAATAAAGTAGAATATTAGGGGTACTATTAACAATCACATTTTTATAAGAACTCACAAAATCATTATTAATCACATGCTAAATTCTCTAATGACTTGGCTATAGATTAGAAAAATCAAAACTTTTAGTTCGTATGGTGATATAATAATCATAAAACTACATTTTGCATTTTCTGGAACATCCTCAGTTTCCAATATTATGCTTCTTTATCAGGCCACAGAGCAGCTTTGAGAGTAGCTAGAGAAGAGAATAAGGCTTTCAGACACACATATCGATACAGAGATTTGGTAGGAAACTCCAGCAGCAGCAAAAGTAAATCTAGTAAAAACTGGCCACCACAGAATGAAAGGACTGGTGAAAAATTCAGCACTAGAGCATTTTGTAAGTATGAAGGAGGCCCAGTAGGTGAACTGTGGACTTTTTCTTGGGAATCTGGTTCTTGAAATCTTTTCAATCAGATTCCTAAAACATCAATCTGTTAGAAATATTGAAAAGAAGAAGAGATTCTGAATGAACAACTGTCTCCCTATTCAGTTTTCTCAGTTGAATTACAAAAAAAAAAAAAAAAAAGTGATTTTCTTAGAATTGGAACTTTAAGGTTAGTAGATTCGGAGAAAGTGGCTGAAATTCTTCAAGGAAAAAACTCAAAGATAATGACATACATTGCCCAACTTTTGGATTTAGGGGTTTAAGATGGATGCATAAGAATGTGAAGACAATTAGATATTGATAATTGTATGGAAATGGAGGCCTAGAAACTGATATTCCCATGAAATTCAAGAGAAATTATAACAGAAATAATAATTAATGACATAAAAGGTCATATTCTTAAAGACTGATATATTAGAGTTTAAAATATGTAAACAGAATAATTATTATATTTTGAAATTCCTAGAATGGGAGAAAATCAATGATATAAATTCATGGTAAATGTTTATGAGAAAAGTTGTTAGCTGAGTCATTCCTGTGAACTTTAATGTCTTTGCATGACACAACTAAGGTTGAAGGTATCAAAGTATGTGCCAATGAAAATATTTTTTAGGTAACAGCAATGTAAGGAAAAGGAGAATACCAATACAACATTTTCCCTGGAACTTTTCTCAGCCTAGAAACACAAGGGAAGCGGAAGAGTTGGCAACTTTCATCTGAAAAGGGTATTGCTTTTAGAAAAGAGATTCACTTCAGTTAAGCAAGAAGGTAAATAGACATTATAGACTCAGAGAAGACTATTTGCCAAGGGAAAAATGCTGATGGGTATTCACAGGAAAGAATAGGAAGGAACAGTATTAGTTGGGATTAGTAGGAACAAGGCTATATTAGGAAAGTCTTGGAGAAATCCACAAAAGAAGGTAAGAAACAGGATTGACTTCAAATTCACAGAAATGTTAGGCTATCCCAACACCCAAAGGGAAAGAATCAGAAAGGAAAGAATTACACTTTAAAATAAAGGACGTGGATTTAAGAGTTTAATGCACAGGAATAAAATAATAAGAGAGTGGAAGATCCTTCTTGCTCTACCTTCCACCTCAAAAATACATGGACAGTGAAGAAACTGGCTCCTATTGAAAAACCCGTATGAGTTTTCAGACGTTTCCCGGCAGACTCTCCAGGAGAGAGATGCTCGTTCCACTCCTGATTTGTGCACAGCCAGGTCATCACAGTCTCTGAAGGGAGTTGCAGTAAAAGACCCAGTCTCCCCTGGTCATTCACGCTTTCTGAACAATTACACTCACCCCAGCATTTTCTTTCCTAAGCCCCTTTAGCTGAAGCCTTGGACAAAGTACCAAAGTCATCCTCAGGTATCTCTACTGAGGCCTCCTTATGGGAGGAGAAGGAAAAACCTTTGAGATACTTTTCTCCTCTCTGACTTAGCTCACTCTGTGACTTCCCCTCTATTTCAAAGTCTATAAAATGTTACAGCCTTTTGTTCAGAGCCCCTTCAACACTGAAATGACCTCCAAGTCTGTGTTGATACCCCTGATGCTTGACTGGTGCTCAGTTTTATAGGAGATATGAAACGGGGCTGGGATGGGAGGAATTGGTCCTTTCTCCAGTCACACTATTACGGTAAGTGATTCAAAGCTTCACTTTTACTCTCACTTGTTTCTGTTGTTGCTTTAACCCACCGTTTTGACACCTGGCAATTCAATGCTCTTAGATCAGCTGAACTCAGGAAGAGATTAAGGGAAGGAGCAAAGAAGAGTTACATGAGCTCCATTTACAAATTAGTGGAGAAATGACTACTGCTAATTCCTTAGAACTGAGACATTTTGGACCTCTAAAGCAGTCACAGCTACTGGCTTCTTGGGTTTCTAGCATCTCTATTTATTTCCTCTAAGTGACTAGTAGTAATCCTTTCAATAGAATCCAGGTGCTTATATTTTAGCAAATTCAATGTTGTACTCTACAGAGCTTCATATGAAATTCATCTGTTGGAGATTGGGAGAAGAGAAATGAGCTGACCCAACCCATTGGAGAAAGGAAGGTGTGCATTAAAAAACTGATCTGGAGTTAGAGACTAGTCAATTTGTGTCAATATTCTGGGGTATGATTTTCAATAATAGGCTACTGATACTACCTAATCTCTCTTTATTCATGTTCTCATTTGGTTTATATTCATTTCATTGGGAACAGAAACCAGTATGTAAAATGACTTACTTTTGGACCAGAGTTAATTTAGAGAAACTCTGAAGGTGTGAAAGCAGAGAAACATAATAATTAGGGAAAAGGTGTTAATTATTCAACCCATCATGCCTCAGATAAAACATAACTTTATCACTGGTTTTAAATCTATCACCTCCCTTCTGATCCTAGTTCCATTCGTGCAATCTCAAATATGTTCCCAAATATTGGTATTTAAGTTAACAGAAGAAGCCCTAGCTAAGTGTCTTTTCTTTCTACTTGGGAATAAATTTACTTTTTCATTAATATTGGACCAATCTCATCTTGGACCCGTGTGCATTTTCCTCTTACCTCTGGCAGAAACAATGTGGTCCCTTCCCTTTCCTGCATTTAAGCAGTTCAAGTCCCTTCAGTACCTCAGGTAGGACTGTTATACCTGTCTAAAATCTTCTTGGGGATATTTCTTTACCAAAATATTCCCCCTGATGACTGGAGAAAAACAGCAATTCTATTTCCCCATGGGTTAATTAGTAGAACCCTTCTCCTCTGGTCTTTTCTCATTAGTTCTCCTTTCTGTTAAGAACTCTTAAGAGTCTTTCTTAACTATGACCACTTTTGATAGATATGCTCAGAATCAATACACATGAATACCATTATCCTGAAGAACTGCTTTCAACAGAATTAGGGTGTGTTTTTTGTAGTGTGTTCTGTTGTTTTGTTTTTAACTATTCTCTGAAAGGATAGTGGCCTTTTTCAAGGCCTGTTGAATTTCCCTGAGGAAGATACAATATTATTTGCAATAACATTGTTAATTGTAGCACACTATGCCATGATAAACTTGTTTACTTTGCTGAAGATACTCCTCTACCACAAGCTCTAAATATAGACCACTACCTTTCAGTTTGAGCCCACATATACAGGATTAGTTCCAGTGGTTCCAGAGAAGATTTTAGCATAATGTGGGGATACCTATCATCTTTTCTGTTGTTGGAAGAGGGTGTTTGCTATGACCAGTGCATTTTCTTGGCAAAACTCTATTAGTCTTTGCCCTGCTTCATTCCACATTCCAAGGCCAAATTTGCCTGTTACTCCAGGTATTTCTTAACTTCCTACTTTAGCATTCCAGTCCCCTATAATGAAAAGGACATCTTTTTTGGGTGTTAGTTCTACAAGGTCTTGTAGGTCTTCATAAAACTGTTCAACTTCAGCTTCTTCAGCATTACTGGTTGGGGCATAGACTTGGATAACTGTGATATTGAATGGTTTGCCTTGGAGACGAACAGAGATGATTTTGTCGTTTTTGAGATTGCATCCAAGTACTGCATTTCAGACTCTTTTGTTGACCATGATGGCTACTCCATTTCTTCTGAGGGATTCCTGCCCGCAGTAGTAGATATAATGGTCATCTGAGTTAAATTCACCCATTCCAGTCCATTTTAGTTCACTGATTCCTAGAATGTCGACGTTCACCCTTGCCATCTCTTGTTTGACCACTTCCAATTTGCCTTGATTCATGGACCTGACATTCCAGGTTCCTATGCAATATTGTTCTTTACAGCATCGGATCTTGC
>SJYX01017588.1:418148-432333 GCA_006410675.1 Oreotragus oreotragus | reverse complement strand
CAGATGGTGACTGCAGCCACGAAATTAGAAGACGCTTACTCCTTGGAAGAAAAGTTATGACCAACCTAGATAGTATAGTCAAAAGCAGAGACATTACTTTGCCAACTAAGGTCCGTCTAGTCAAGGCTGTGGTTTTTCCTGTGGTCATGTATGGATGTAAGAGTTGGACTCTGAAGAAGTCTGAGTGCTGAAGAATTGATGCTTTTGAACTGTGGTGTTGGAGAAGACTCTTGAGAGTCCCTTGGATTGCAAGGAGGTTCAATTTCTCTCTGAAGGAGATCAACCCTGGGATTTCTTTGGAAGGAATGATGCTAAGGCTGAAACTCCAGTACTTTGGCCACCTTATGAGAAGAGTTGACTCATTGGAGAAGACTCTGATGCTGGGAGGGATTGGGGGCAGGAGGAAAAGGGGACGATTGAGGATGAGATGGCTGGATGGCATCACGGACTCGATGGACATGAGTCTGAGTGAACTCTGGGAGATGGTGATGAACAGGGAGGCCTGGCATGCTGTGATTCATGAGGTCGCAAGGAGTCGGACACGACTGAGTGACTGAACTGAACTGAACTGAACCAATCATCTCTATATGGCAAAGAAAATTGCACAGTCTTAACTCTTCCCTGTACCCATGCCCTTTGCAAGCTAATTTGGCAGCTCTTTCTAGTGCAGTGGTAAACAATCTGCTTGCCAGTGCAAGAGAGGCAAGAGATGCAGGTTTGATTCTGAGTCATGAAGATCCCCTGGAGACAGGAATGGCTATCCACTCCAGGATTCTTGTCTGGAGAAATCCACGGAGAGAGGAGTTTGGTGGGTCCACAGGGTCACAAAGAGTTGGACATGACTGAGCATTCATACACCTACTCACTCTACCAAGAAGTGAAATTTCTTTCCCTCCTCTAAGTACCCCTTTTGTTGACTATGAGGGCTACTCTATTTCTTCTAAGGGATATTTGCCCACAGTAGTATATATGATGGTTATCTGAATTAAATTCTCCCATTCCCATCCATTTTAGTTCTCTGATTCTTAAAATGTCAATATTCACTCTTGCCATCTCCTGTTTGGCCACATCAAATTAAACTTGATTCATGGACCTAACATTCCAGGTTTGTATGCAAAATTGTTCTTTACAGTATCAGACTTAACTTTGACCACCAGACACATCCACAACTGGGCATCGTCTCCACTTTAGCTTAGCCTCTTCACTCTGGAGCTTTTTCCAACTCTTCCCCAGTAGCAAGTTGGACATCTACTGACCTGAGAGGCTCATCTTTTTGCCTTTTCATACTGTTCATGGGGTTCTCAAGGCAAGAGTATCAAAGTGGTTTGTCATTCCCTTCTCCAGTGGATCAAATTTTGTCAGAATTCTCCACCATGACCCAGCCATCTTGGGTGCCCCTGCACAGCATGGCTCATAGATTCATTGAGTTAGACAAGGCTGTGATCCCCGAGATCATTTCAGTTAGTCTACTGTAACTGTGGTTTTCATTCTGTCTGCCATCTTATAGATGAGAATAAGAGACTTGTACAAGCTTCCTGATGGGAGGGACTGGCTGTTGGGAAAACTGGGTCATTCTCTGGTGGACAGGGCCTGCTCAGTAAATCCAGTTTTCTGCTGATGGGTAGGTATGTACTCCCGCCCTGTATTTTGGCCTGGGGCTGCCCAGTCCTGGAGTCTGCAGTCTCTGTGGTAGGGCTATAGTCATATAGATGAGAATAAGAGACTTGTACAAGCTTCCTGATGGGAGGGACTGGCTGTTGGGAAAACTGGGTCATTCTCTGGTGGACAGGGCCTGCTCAGTAAATCCAGTTTTCTGCTGATGGGTAGGTATGTACTCCCGCCCTGTATTTTGGCCTGGGGCTGCCCAGTCCTGGAGTCTGCAGTCTCTGTGGTAGGGCTATAGTCTCTATAAGGGCTTCTCCATTAGCTCAAATGGAAAAGAATCTGCCTACAATGTGGGAGACCTGGGTTCGATACCTGGGTCAGGAAGATCTCCTGGAGAAGGGCATTGCAACCCACTCCAGTATTCTTGTCGAGAGAATCCCATGAACAGAGAAGTCTGGCCAGGTACAGTCCATGAGATCATGGAGTTGGACATGACTGGGCAACTAACACTTTCACTTTCACAGTCTTTATGGTAGAGCTAATGGCAACCTTCTCCTAGAGGACTTATGCCAACATGCTACATCTCTCAAGACTGCTGCTGCCAGTGCCCTGACCCTGCAGAAGGCCACTATAGAGACCCATGCCTCTGCCGGAGACTCACAAACATTCACAGGCAAGTTTGGCTCAGTTTCTTGTGGGGTCACTGCTCCTTTCCCCTGGGTTCCTGGTGCACATAAGGTTTGGTCTGTGCCCTCCAAAAGTCTCTGTTTCCCCAGTCCTATAGAAGTTCTGTAATCGAATCCCACTGACCTTCAAAGTCAGATTCCCTGGGGATTCCCAGTCCCTTTAAGAGATCCCTAGGTTGGGAAGTCTGTTGTGGGGCCCAGAACCTTTGCAGCAGTGTGAGAACTTCTTTTGTATAATTGTTCTTCAGTTTCTAGGTGACCCACCCAGCGGCTTTATGGTAGGACTAATGGCAACCTCCTCCAAGAGGACTTATACCTCACAGGACTGCTGCTGCCAGAGCCTGTGTCACCACAGCAGGCCACTGTTGACCCATGCCTCTGAAGGAGACCCTCAAACCCTCACAGGCAGATCTGGCTCAGTGTTTTGTGGGGGTCACTTTTCCTCTCCCTGGGTTGCAAAGAATTGGACACTCCTGAGCAACTGAACAAGTCCCCCTTTTAAATTGATTTGGCTGTAGGATGCAACAGAAGGATTTATGTGCCAGTTCTGAGATGAGTCCCTAGAAGCCCATGTACTCAGCCTCTATATTAACACCCCAGCTGGCCATTATATGCACAATAGGGGCTAGCCGGCTGCAAGATGAAAGACATGGGAGAGCGTATAACTGTCTTAGCCAGACAGAGCATTATCCTGGTTGTCGGTTCTAACCAAACAGTTGCTGACTCTTAATGCCTCAGAAGATATTAAGAAGAGGTGGCAAGAATACACAGAAGAACTGTACAGAAAAGATCTTCACGACCCAGATAATCATGAGGGTGTGATCACTAATCTAGAGCCAGACATCTTGGAATGTGAAGTCAAGTGGGCCTTAGAAAGCATCACTAAGAACAAAGCTAGTGGAGGTGATGGAATTCCCGTTGAGCTGTTTCAAATCCTGGAAGATGATGCTGTGAAAGTGCTGCACTCAATATGCCAGCAAATTTGGAAAACTCAGCAGTGGCCACAGGACTGGAAAAGGTCAGTTTTCATTCCAATTCCAAAGAAAGGCAATGCCAAAGAATGCTCAAACTACCGCACAATTGCACTCATCTCACACGCTAGTAAAGTAATGCTCAAAATTCTCCAAGCCAGGCTTCAGCAATATGTGAACCGTGAACTCCCTGATGTTCAAGCTGGTTTTAGAACAGGCAGAGGAACCAGAGATCAAATTGCCAACATCCGCTGGATCATGGAAAAAGCAAGAGAGTTCCAGAAAAACATCTATTTCTGCTTTATTGACTATGCCAAAGCCTTTGACTGTGTGGATCACAATAAACTGTGGAAAATTCTGAAAGAGATGGGAATACCAGACCACCTAACCTGCCTCTTGAGAAATCTGTATGCAGGTCAGGAAGCAACAGTTAGAACTGGACATGGAACAACAGACTGGTTCCAAATAGGAAAAGGAGTACGTCAAGGCTGTATATTGTCTCCCTGCTTATTTAACTTATATGCAGAGTACATCATGAGAAACGCTGGACTGGAAGAAACACAAGCTGGAATCAAGATTGCCGGGAGAAATATCAATAACCTCAGATATGCTGATGACACCACCCTTATGGCAGAAAGTGAGGAGGAGCTAAAAAGCCTCTTGATGAAAGTGAAGGAGGAGAGCGAAAAAGTTGGCTTAAAGCTCAACATTCAGAAAACGAAGATCATGGCATCCGGTCCCATCACTTCATGGGAAATAGATGGGGAAACAGTGGAAACAGTGTCAGACTTTATTTTTTGGGGCTCCAAAATCACTGCAGATGGTGACTGCAGCCATGAAATTAAAAGACGCTTACTCCTTGGAAGAAAAGTTATGACCAACCTGGATAGTATATTCAAAAGCAGAGACATTACTTTGCCGACTAAGGTCCGCCTAGTCAAGGCTATGGTTTTTCCTGTGGTCATGTATGGATGTGAAAGTTGGACTGTGAAGAAAGCTGAGCGCCGAAGAATCGATGCTTTTGAACTGTGGTGTTGGAGAAGACTCTTGAGAGTCCCTTGGACTGCAAGGAGATCCAACCAGTCCATTCTGAAGGAGATCAACCCTGGGATTTCTTTGGAAGGAATGATGCTAAAGCTGAAACTCCAGTACTTTGGCCACCTCATGCGAAGAGTTGACTCATTGGAAAAAACTCTGATGCTGCGAGGGATTGGGGGCAGGTGGAGAAGGGGACGACCAAGGATGAGATGGCTGGATGGCATCACGGACTCGATGGACGTGAGTCTGAGTGAACTCCGGGAGATGGTGACGGACAGGGAGACCTGGCGTGCTGTGATTCATGGGGTCGCAAAGAGTCGGACACGACTGAGCGACTGAACTGAACTGAACTGAATGCATCAGTGAACCAGGACTAGAAGAACTAGCTATTTGACTACAGTGAAAATTAACCCATAGATTAAGAGACAGAGAGATCGTTTCTGTCTCAAGCTCTAATTCTGGGGGCAGTCTGTTTTGTAACAGAAAAGCATTACTGTGTTCCTGTAATTCATCTTTTCCACCTCCACATTTGCTGCACTCCAGCTTATATTCATGGGCTTCCTAGGTGGCTCAGAAGTAAAGAATCAGCTGCCAATGCAGGAGACACAGGGGACAGGAGTTTGATCCCTGGGTCAGGAAGGTCCCCTGGAGGAGAAAATGGCAACCCATTCCGGCATTCTTTCCTGGATAATTCCATGGACAGAGGGGTCTGGCAGGCTATAGCATATGAAGTTGCAGAGTTGAACATGACTAAGCGACTGAGCGTGCATACAATTTGCATTCATACAACAGTAGGGATGTTATTCTAAGAATCTAATATCTTACTTCAATGTCTTCAGTGTCTTCAGTTGGAACAAATTCCAGTATCTCATAATATGCACTGCAAGTTTGCATATTTTGCTGCTAATCTTCATCTCATGACTTACTGCGTTCCATTTGCACATATGCATTTGGTTCCTTTAAAATGGTTTTCTTAGAAACCCAGCTATTTTTAACCTCAGGATATTTGCACAATTGTTTTATGTTCTATATTTTCCTGGTTGATTCCTTCTCAGTATTCAACTATCAGTTTAAATGCTACTTCATCAAAAAAACATTCTTTGTCACTACTTCTAAATAGATATATTAATTCTTTTGACATATTGCTAAATTGCTCTAGAAAAGATTATGCTATTTTAACATCGTGTCAGTACTGTCAGAGAGTGCATATTTATTTTCTTCATCATATTAAAATTGCCATCATTTTTAAAAGCAACACTTGTTTTTTTAATAAAATGCAATACTTTATTATAAACAAATTAGAAAACTATAAGCAAATACAAAGTTAAAAATAGAAACAGCTTATTAAGTACTCATCCAAACACAGCAAAAATTAAAGACCTAATTTCATCAATTTTTCAAACATCACAATCCATTAGGAAGTGGTGAAATCAGTTCCAAAAATGATTTTAAAGAAATAGAATGGGGAAAGGCAGTAAAGAAAAGATAAGAAGTACCATATGGATTAAGCATAAGTATTCTTTTGTAAAAATACCATTTTAGCTATAAATATGGATGTGAGTATACATTTATATAGATATATGTATCCTATATTATGGTTTAAAATATATTGTGACTCACCCTTAACTAAGTATTTTAATGATTCCACTTGCTCCTTATTATCTTATTTCTCTGTTTTCAGTAGTAGTAAAACTCCGTGAAAGAATTATCTGTAATTGAAATTTCCAATTTTTCTTTGATTCTTTTCTATCCAACTACTCAAGTCAGGCTTTTACTTTCACCATTTTGTGCATACTTCTCTTATTTACTTAACAATGATCTCCAAGTGTCTAAGTTCAAAGTCAACCTTCAGTCTTTACCTTACTTGACTATTTTGCAGAATTTAACAATCACTTCTTTCTTGATGTATTCTGTTCACTTGACTTTCAGAATGCTTTATCTTTGCTCTTCTATCCTATCGATCATATCTTCTGAGTCAGGTTTTCACTAGCTTTTACTGCTACCTAGATTATTCATTATTTTCTCTCCTCATATTCCCATGGATCACAATTTTATTCAAATCTTTGTTCAAATGTAACCTTATATGAGGTCCAATTATGGCCACTTTAATTAAAATTATGATCTCCCTACCCACACCAAATCCTACTATCTTGCAATAGTTTTATTTTTCTGTTTCATAGAGACCAGATGATTTTATTCTATTTTGGATTTTTTCTTCTTCTTCTTCTTTTTATTTTATTTTACTTTACAATACTGTATTGGTTTTGCCATACATTGACATGAATCCACCATGGGTGTATACGAGCTCCCAATCATGAACCCCCCTCCCACCTCCCACCCCACATCATCTCTCTGGATCATCCCCGTGCACCAGCCCCAAGCATCCTGTATCCTGTATCGAACATAGACTGGCGCTTCGTTTCTTACATGATAGTATACATGTTTCAATGCCACTCTCCCAAATAATCCCACCCTCATCCTCTCCCTCAGAGTCCAAACGCCAGTTCTATACATCTGTGTCTCTTATTTTTAATATTTTTTTATAACTTCCCTCATCATAGTGCAAGTTGCATAATGGCAGGGAACTTTTTTAGTCTCATCACAAGCACTGAAAATAGTGCTTGGCATAGTACCCTTAGTAAACATTTGCTGTATGAATATAACAAAATGGGTCATATTATTTCTTTAGTTGGTTAATATCTTTTAAACTCAACAAGGTTTTAGAAACATTTGATAGAATCAAAACTTATTATCTATATTTTGCACTAAGGAATTTGTATATATTTAGTACTTTATGCAGTTGCATTATTTAAGGTAATTTGACCTATTAGAATACTAAATCTACCTTGCAATTCTAATTTTAGATTTCTAACTGAGCAATTAATTTATACATTAAATTTTTTTTATTTGTTTACTTTTGGCTATGCTGAGTCTTCATTGCAGTGTGAGCTTTCTCTAGTTGCAGAGCACAGGGTCTAGGCATGTGGGCTTCAGTGGCTGCAGCATATGGGCTTAAGTTGTGGTTCCTAGGCCCAAGAACACAGGCTTGATAGTNATTTTTTTTATTTGTTTACTTTTGGCTATGCTGAGTCTTCATTGCAGTGTGAGCTTTCTCTAGTTGCAGAGCACAGGGTCTAGGCATGTGGGCTTCAGTGGCTGCAGCATATGGGCTTAAGTTGTGGTTCCTAGGCCCAAGAACACAGGCTTGATAGTGGTGGTGTACAGGCTTAGTTGCTCCACAGCATGTGGGATTCCCCCAGACCAGAGATCAAATCTGTGTCTCCTGCATTAGCAGGCAGATTCTTTACCACTGAGACCCCAGAGAAACCTTTTACTTTAAAAAAAAATTATAGTTTATAAAATGCACACATTAAATCAAGATTTTACACTTTATTATTTAAAATTTAAATCTTACTATATTTGTCACTGCATTAAAACAGTTAAAAGTATTTAGAATAAGCCATATTTATAGCTTACTTTTTAGTTTTGGAGAGTTTTTTAAGATTATAAAGATCGTTTTTTAAAACCTGTGGAGTCTTTGTTTATGAGTCAGAAAATCGAGGTACTTAAAAGCAAAATAGTATATATCATGTGCTGTGCTGTGCTTAGTCGTGTCCGACTCTTTGTGACCTTGGACTAAATAGTCCACCAGGCTCCTCTGTCCATGGAGATTCTCCAGGGAAGAGTATTAGAGTGGGTTGCCATACCCTCCTCCAGGGGATCTTCCCAACTGAGGGATTGAATCCAGGTTTCCTGCATTTCAGGTGGACTCTTAACTGCCTGAGCCACCAGGGAAGCCCAAGAATTCTGGAAGGGGTAACCTAGCCATTCTCCAGGGAAACTCCCTGACCTAGGAGTCAAACTCCCTGACCCAGGGGTCTCCTGCTTGCAGGCAAATTTTAACCAGCTGAATTACCAGAGAAACCCAGTGTATACCATATTTAAATATAATTTAAAATGATTTAATTGCCAAGTTTATAAACCGGACCAAATATTTGTCAAACACCTTTAATAGTGAATAATAAAATCTGTTAGATTTATAAATGGAATACTAAGCTTTTAAACCAGGAGTTCAAAGGTCAAAAGGCTAGATTTCTAAACAGTAACCTCAAATAAGTTCATTTTAATTTTATAACCAAGAAAAGTCTATATACTTTTCTTTACTCCCAAAAATTTTTAATGGGTATCAAAAAGATCACATTAATATAGGAGATAATTTACATTTACTGGAGTGAGAGGGGATGCAGGATAACACTGGTTTCCTGAGGCATGAGAGGAAACGGGGCCTGGAGCTGATCCAAAGTTGAGAGCTAGCACTGTCTTCCACCTTAACACTCCCAAGTGCATATCTCCCTGATCAAAGCTGACTGAACTTTTTTTTTTTTCATACTATTGATATTTCTTTTGTCACCTCTCTTCCTCTCTCACCTGTGGTTGTCTTCCTACTATTTGTGATACCACTGAGATGATTGGTTTGCTTTCAACAGTAGCTAGAATTTTTTTTTTTTTTCTAGAGACAATTTACCCTTAACATTACTAGAGCACTTTTATAGGAGGAAGGCATGGACTCTTAGCTCAGAAGATAAAATGTGTGTGAATTCCAGTTAAAATGGCAATCATCAAAAAGTCCACAAATAATAAATGCTGTAGAGGTGTGGAGAAAAAGGAACCATCCTGAACTGCTGGTGGGAATATAACTTGATACAGCCACTATGAAGAGAGTATGGAGATTTCTCCGAAAGTGAGTGGAACTACCATATGAGCTGGCATATCCCACTACTTGGCATATAACTTGAAGAAACCAAAATTGAAAAAGGCACAAGTACACCAATGTTGATTGCAGCACTATTCACAATAGCGAGAATGAGAAGCAACCTAGATGCCCCACATCAGATAAATGGATAAAGAAACAGTGGTACATATATTCAATGGAATATTACTTAGCCATTAAAAGGAGCACATTTTTTGAGTCAGTCCTCATGAGGTGAATGAACCTAGAGCCTATTATACAGAGTGAAGTAAGTCAGAAAGAGAAAAACAAATATTGTTATTAATGCATATATATAGAATCTAGAAAGATGGTACCAGTGAACCTAATTACAGGTCAATAATGGAGGCACAGACATAGAAACCAGACTTATGGACACGGGTGGGGGAGAGGAAAGAGGGTGGAGCGAATGGAGAGAGTAACATGGACACATATACACTACCATGTGTAAAATAGATAGCCAAAGGAAATTTGTTGTATGACACAGGGAACCCAAACTGGGGCTCTATAACAACCAAGAGAGGTGGGAAGGTATGGGAGGGAGGTTGAAGAGCGAGAGGACACATGTATACTTATGGCTGACTCATGTTGATTTAGACAGAGGTCAATGCAATATTGTGAAGCAGTTTTCCTTCAATTAAAATTAATAAGTTTGAGGCAGGGAAGGAAAAAATATATATGTGTGTGTGTGTTTTTTTTCTTTATGCTGAGTGTAAGTTATGAGGCAGAAAATAAGGAAGAGAGAAACATTCCAGAGTAGAAAGGCAATAAGAAGAGGGAGACCAGCCCAGCATTTTAGTATAACATAACATAGAACATCATTTATATAGTGATAGTGATTTTTTTAGATTAGCACATCAGATATAATTATATGTAATTATATGTAACGGAGGTGTGAGACCAACCCAGCATTTTAGTATAACATAACATAGAACATTATTTATATAGTGATAGTGATTTTTTTAGATTAGCACATCAGATATAATTATATGTATTTACATAATTTATGGAAGTTTTTTGATCCAAAGCCTATATATTTTGTCT
This sequence comes from Oreotragus oreotragus, assembly GCA_006410675.1. NCBI lineage: Eukaryota > Metazoa > Chordata > Mammalia > Artiodactyla > Bovidae > Oreotragus > Oreotragus oreotragus. The sequence goes on along the minus strand of SJYX01017588.1, from coordinate 422,221 downwards.
ATTTAACCTTCAAGCTTTCAAGAGCACTTAGTCAAGAATTTTCTGAACCGTATAAAACAAAACCCAAAAGAGTTAATAAAAACAGCAGGACACAAGCATCACAAGGTCAAAGGCTATATGGACTGCACAATCATTGTTATCTATCATTAGACAACTTCCTTGGTGACTCAGATTGTAAAGCTGCTGCTGCTTTTGCTGCTAAGTCACTCCAGTCGTGTCCGACTCTGTGCGACCCCATAGACGGCAGCCCACCAGGCTCCCCTGTCCCTGGGATTCTCCAGATTGTAAAGCATCTGCCTACAATGCCGGAGACCTGGGTTCGATCCCTGGGTCGGGAAGATTCCCTGGAGAAGGAAATGGTAACCCACTCCAGTACTCTTGCCTGGAAAATCCCATGGACGGAGGAGCTTGGTGCAGGCTACTCTCCATGGGGTCATAAAGAGTCGGGCACGACTGAGCGACTTCACTTTCACATAGAGGGATAAATGTCTCTTAGATGAATGTTAGGAAGCCAGGGTTCTCCTTCTGCCTTAAACTACTTCACTGCTGCACATCTTGTTAATCTTTTTTAAATAAATTAATAATAATATAGGAGTACTATGAATATAAAATGGAAGAATAGGTAAGGGAAATTTTTAGATTTGCAAGAAATAAATATGATTATTATATAGTTCAGTATCCCCATTGATTTGGTGTTATAAAGTGTAAAAAGTAATCCATCATAACCTATAAATGTTATAAAGATAGGTAGATCACTGACAACTTCCTTTATTAGATTAAGCAATAGTTCTTACATTAGAAAAGTGGAAATCATACCCAAACTACTACATAAAAATAAATTATTCCCAGTAGTTTTACAAACTGATTTGTTAGCATTTTAAACTTATGAATATTAATGCTTGAACAGATAGAGTGAATTCTCATTGGCTTCCAGAGACATTGAACATTTTTTGAGAACAAAGGATTTTCTTTCTTTTTACTTTTTCNATAACATAGAACATTATTTATATAGTGATAGTGATTTTTTTAGATTAGCACATCAGATATAATTATATGTATTTACATAATTTATGGAAGTTTTTTGATCCAAAGCCTATATATTTTGTCTATTTAACCTTCAAGCTTTCAAGAGCACTTAGTCAAGAATTTTCTGAACCGTATAAAACAAAACCCAAAAGAGTTAATAAAAACAGCAGGACACAAGCATCACAAGGTCAAAGGCTATATGGACTGCACAATCATTGTTATCTATCATTAGACAACTTCCTTGGTGACTCAGATTGTAAAGCTGCTGCTGCTTTTGCTGCTAAGTCACTCCAGTCGTGTCCGACTCTGTGCGACCCCATAGACGGCAGCCCACCAGGAGCCCCTGTCCCTGGGATTCTCCAGATTGTAAAGCATCTGCCTACAATGCCGGAGACCTGGGTTCGATCCCTGGGTCGGGAAGATTCCCTGGAGAAGGAAATGGTAACCCACTCCAGTACTCTTGCCTGGAAAATCCCATGGACGGAGGAGCTTGGTGCAGGCTACTCTCCATGGGGTCATAAAGAGTCGGGCACGACTGAGCGACTTCACTTTCACATAGAGGGATAAATGTCTCTTAGATGAATGTTAGGAAGCCAGGGTTCTCCTTCTGCCTTAAACTACTTCACTGCTGCACATCTTGTTAATCTTTTTTAAATAAATTAATAATAATATAGGAGTACTATGAATATAAAATGGAAGAATAGGTAAGGGAAATTTTTAGATTTGCAAGAAATAAATATGATTATTATTTAGTTCAGTATCCCCATTGATTTGGTGTTATAAAGTGTACAAAGTAATCCATCATAACCTATAAATGTTATAAAGATAGGTAGATCACTGACAACTTCCTTTATTAGATTAAGCAATAGTTCTTACATTAGAAAAGTGGAAATCATACCCAAACTACTACATAAAAATAAATTATTCCCAGTAGTTTTACAAACTGATTTGTTAGCATTTTAAACTTATGAATATTAATGCTTGAACAGATAGAGTGAATTCTCATTGGCTTCCAGAGACATTGAACATTTTTTGAGAACAAAGGATTTTCTTTTTTTTTACTTTTTCTTTAATATATATAAATTTATTTATTTGCTTGCTTATTTGGGGGCTGTGGTGGGTCTTAGTTGCTGCACAGGGATTTCTCTAGTTGCAGGGGTGGGCTACTCTTGTAGCATATGGGCTTCTCATTGTGGTGGTTTCTCTTGTTGCGGAGCACAGGTTCTGGGGCTTGCAGGCTTCAGTAGTTGTGGCTCACAGGCTCTGGAGTGCTGTCTCAGTAGTTGTGGTACACAGGCTTAGTTGCTCCATGGCATGTGGGATCTCCCTGGACCAGGGATTGAATCAGTGTCCCTTGCACTACAAGGTAGATTCTTAACCATTGGGCCACCAGGGAAGCCCCAAGAACAGAGGATTTTCTTGATGGCATCTTTCATGTCTTTGTTCCTCAGACTGTAGATTATCGGGTTGAAAAGTGGGGCAAGGACAGCAACCATTAGTGCAATGGCCTTGTCCAGTAGTGGTGGGAAAGTGACAGAGAAACGCAGGTACATGAGTGTCACGCTGCCAAAAAACAGGAAGAAAATAGTAATGTGGGCTGCACAAGTGGAGAATGCCTTCTGACGGCTCTTACCTGAGGGAATCCTCAGGATCACAACAATGATTCTTAGATAGGAAAGGGTGATGATACAAACAGAAGTCAGGATGGAAATAGCATGAATTACATCTTCAATCAGAATCATAGATGTATCTGTACAGGCTAAGCGTAATACAGGTTCAAAGTCACAGAAGAGTTGATGGATTTGGTTGGGGCCACAGAAGGGAAGAGTAGAAATCCATACAATCTCAGGCAGTAGCATAAGGAAGTCAAAGATGCTAGAACCAGCAGAGAGTTGCATGCATAGTCGAGGGGTCATAATGGTTGCATAGTGGAGGGGGTGGCACATGGCAACGTACCTATCAATGGCCATCACTGTGAGGACTAGGGCTTCTGTGACCCCAAGTGAGTGAAAAAAATACATTTGCAGGAGGCAGCCAATGAAAGAAATAGTCTTCTCTTTACTGACAAGGTTGGAGAGCATCTTGGGGATGGTCACTGAGGTGTACCAAATCTCCAGGAAGGAGAAGATGCTGATGAAATTGTACATGGGATTGTGGAGACGTGCATCCAGCTGGACAGCAAAGAAGATCATGACATTTCCAACAATAATGAACACGTAAATTAAGAACAAAGGAATGAAGAATAAGAGACTGCCCTTCTCAAACTGAGGGAAATCAGAGAAATGAAACTCAGTCACCACTGTCTGATTCTCCTGATCCATATTTTCAGGCGTTTCACTTGTTGGCTAGTGAAATCAAATATAAACAGTCAGAACCCTACCTAATTTAAATAACCAATATAAACTTTCTTTTTAAGCAGCTCATCAGCCTTGAAATGAGGTTGATTAAATTAAACAAAGTATTTACGTGCATTGCTTTGCAAATTATAAAGTGAGTATGCCTAACTTGCAAATACATTTTTAGTAATTATAACACATTGTATTATCAACTATTCTGAGAGCTAAGCAAACAGTTTTGCTATTTGGACATTTAAATTGGTACAAACTCTCCTGAATGGCAATATGGCAATCTTTTTTAAGGGTTTTTGAGACTTTTAAGATAATTTATTTCACCATATAGCCCAAGAAAATTATTTTAAATAATGAAACAAATGCAAGAATATTCATTGGAATATTTATTATAATAGCAAATTAGAAATACCTTAAATAGGTAGATATTTTTATTTTTGATATTAAATATTGGAGACACAAAATGAGTTGTGACAAAATGATCCCCTTTGTGGATAAAAGTAAAAACTATTTTTAAGAGGGTATAACTAGTCAATTTAATCACACTAGGACCACAGCCTTATCTAACTCAACGAAACCAAACCATGCCTGTGGGGCAACCCAAGACGGGTGGGTCATGGTGGAGAGGTCTGACAGAACGTGGTCCACTGGAGAGGGGAATGGCAAGCCACTTCAGTATTCTTGCCTCGAGAACCCCAT
>SJYX01017588.1:393265-417123 GCA_006410675.1 Oreotragus oreotragus | reverse complement strand
AGAGGAACCAGAGATCAATTGCCAACATCCGCTGGATCATGGAAAAAGCAAGAGAGTTCCAGAATATCTCAACCAGCTCCTTTGGATTTACCATGTTCTCTTTTATGACATCAGCTATAAAGAAAAACAAGGCAAAAGGAGCAACTCCAGTGGAAAAACAGGATAAGTCCAGTCTTCGGTGATCCACATCCACCACGAATGAAGCTTTGGGATCTGAATCAGTCAAGGATACACCTGTGAAGGTAGGATGGCTAAGGTCCCACAGAAGGAGTTTTTACTATGGCTCTTTTTATGAACACTTAGTTCTTTATTCATTTCTCAATGTGCAAATAGAAGAATCAGAGAAAACGAGAGCCAGGGGAAGAGTGAAAATGAGTTTCAGAATCAGTAAATTAATAGGTACTGAACCAGTCCATTCTGAAGGAGATCAGCCCTGGGATTTCTTTGGAAGGAATGATGCTAAAGCTGAAACTCCAGTACTTTGGCCACCTCATGAGAAGAGTTGACTCATTGGAAAAGACTGATGCTGGGAGGGATTGGGGGCAGGAGGAAAAGGGGATGACCAAGGATGAAATGGCTGGATGGCATCATGGACTCGATGGACGTGAGTCTGAGTGAACTCTGGGAGATGGTGATGATCAGGGAGGCCTGGCATGCTGCGATTCATGGGGTTGCAAAGAGTCGGACACGACTGAGCAACTGAACTGAACTGAACTGATCTTAAAAATCAAGTGCAGGTACTGTCTTCCCTTGCCGGCTTCATAGTTAGAAAAATAAATTAAAGAGAAGTAAATATTATACTGAATTCAATTTACTTTAAAACACAACAGCTTAGACCCATGCAATATACCTTTGTGTGCAAATTAATCTTAATCTAGGTTAGTTAATGATCAATGGTAAAGAGCATTAGCTAATAGTTGAAATATACTAATTGAGAAATCACACTCTAGGAGTGGTTTGATGACATTTAAAAAGCTTTGATCAGCAGTCTATAGTCAGAGGCAGATAGTTTCAAGTATCCAGAATGGCATCTTCACCATGTGTGCTTAGATGCTCAGTTGTCTGACTCTTTGCGACCTTTTGGATTGGAGACCACCAGGCTACTCTAGGGGCTTCCCTGGTGATCAGATGGTAAAAAATCTGCCCACAGTGCAGGAGACCCACGTTCAATCCCTGGGTAAGGAAGATCCCCTGGAGAAGGGACCAACAACCCACTCTAATATTCCTGCCCGGAAAATTCCATGGACAGAGTAGCCTGGCAGGCTACAGTCCATGGGGTTGTGACTAACACCTGGACTTTCAGGCCACTCTGTCCATGGGATTTTTCAGGCAAGCATATTGCAATGGGTTGCCATTTTCCTTCTTCAAGGGATTTTCCTGACCCAAGGACCAAGCCTGCATCTCCTGTGTTGCCTTTATTGCAGGTGGATTAATTAACTGTTGAGCCTTCAGGAAAATGGGTTCATTAATTAGCATAGGGCAGGTTTTCTCAACTTCAGCACTACTAACATTGTGTATCAGATAATTTTTTGCTAGAGATGAGGAAGAGAGAGGTTTTCCATGCATTGTAGGACATTTAGCATCAGTTCTAGCTTCTACTAGAAATCAATAGCCCAGACCCTTTCCTCAGTCATAATAAACAAAATGTCTCTAGAAATTGCTAAATATTTCTGCAGGGGAACAGTGGAAGTAAAATTGTCCCAGCTGAAAATCAGCAGTATAAGGAACTTTAGGTTTCTTTCTTTAGTTAAAAACCAGGTGACCAAGATATGTGGCCTGCCTAGAAATAAACCTAAACCATTTTTTGAAGTATCATTAGAATAAGAGCTTGTCATACTGCCTATACAGTGTGGAAGGATGGAATAGACCCGTGATTCGTTCATTTCTGTTCTCCTCCCTTAGCAGAGGATCTATCACATGATTTCACCATGTTAGTTTTTCCTCCAGTGAGAATTTGGTTACATTTTATCTCTGATAGAATCTTTCATTTATTCTAATCAGAGAGACTAAGGAATAGAGTTGGAACTTCCTTGGGCTTCCAAAACCAGGTTTGATATTGGTTTTTGCATCTGCTTGTTAGTAAATATGTGTGTGTCTGGCAAAATTCTGAGACTTGCCTTCAATGAACTAGCTGATAGTTTAGCTCTTGTACATGGGACATCTATAATTTTGCAATGTGACAGGAGTAATAAATAACACTATAATGTTAATCAGACTGCAATGTATAAATGCATCAAATAAACACAAACACCTTAAATTTATACAGTGTTATATGTCAATTATATCTCAATTATTAAAAGTTTAAATAAACAAGTAAACAGAGGTAAAGAATCATAATTCTAGTGGCCCAGACAAAAATGATCTCTCAAGGGCTAATGTCCCAGACAAAATTTAATAGATTATCTTATGACCAACTCTAGTCTTTTAACACACATTATCCAAAATCCCTCATTCCTGAACTACTTACTATCTTTCCCCCTACCTCACAAGCCTACAAAATGTCAACAGATCTTCCACAAGTCTTAATTTAAAACCAACAGAAAAATAATCTGGTTTTCTGTGCCTCTTCCCCTATGTAGGGCACTCACCCATATGTCAAAGTACAGAGCCCACCCTTCATCCCATACCTACCTCTTCCAGAAACTCAGAGGGCTCCCTCCTATTTCCCAAATATCTTCATTTTTACTGTTCTGCAGTCTACCAAATCAGAAGGTTCTAGCCACAATCACAAATCTACGTTCTCAGGGACTAGTTAGTAGGGTAGGGAATGGCTTTCTTCTGTAGGGTTCTCCCTTGGTGCCTAGAGGAAATCAACTCCATGTCCCATGTGGTTAATTAGGAAAGCATTTGCTGCCAAGATCCCTTTCAGGGAGTGCCATACCTATGGGAAGTTGGGTCTTTGAGTCGGGCTAGACATCAGATGGAAAGAGATACTTCGTTTCTTTTCTGAACAAAGTGTGAAAGAATTGTTTGTATAAAAAATGTCTGCTGAGACAGAGGGAGGTTAAGGAATAAGAGGAGCTAAGCTAACAAAATGTGGTTCAAAGGCAGGATTTTCCTCACTCTTCATTGAAACAGATTCAGAGCAGTTTGGTGATAGCATAGCACAACTCTGAAGTATATTCTAGAAAATTCTGTCAGCAGCTGTGCAGCACACCTCAGCAGAACTTCTTGAAAAGGATCTAGGGTATTAAAGGACCATTAGTAGTGGTAGTGGGAAGGAAGGGTTCATGTGCATGAAATTTCACCAACTTCAATGCTTCCAGAGGCAGATGGCCCCAAAGACTGTGGTCAGGATTTTACACTCCTTGACTACAAGATAAAGCTTACTATTAAATTATTTGACCCAGTTTCCTACCACTTGCTCTAGTTATTATCTCTTTGATCTTCAGTGTCTTTAGTTTCTTTTTTACTACTGACTCTTCTCCCTCTTTCAAGCATGCACGTTGTACTACTATATCATAGTATCTAAGAAACTATATATCTACTATAACTTAAAGAAAGTCATCCTTGATTACATTACCTGCTCTAGTTCTCCCATCTTTTCATTATCAAACGTCTCAAGCATCATCCATATTGGTTGATCATTTGTATTAATTGTATTCATTCATCTTCCACAGACAATGCAGATGCCATATGGCTAAAATTATATTAACTCCTCAGTTGCCAATGTTCCTCTAACCACAAAATTTTATTGCAATTTTTTCAGTTTTTATTTTCCCTGACAAATATTCACTCAACAAATATATCCAACAGGGTTTTAAGACATCGGTGGGCTTCCCTGGTGGCTTAGAATCTGCTTTCAATGTGGGAGACTTGAATTTGATCCTTGGGTCTGGAGGATCCCCCTGGAGGAAGAAGTGGCTCCCCATTCCAGTATTCTTGCCTGGAGAATCCATGGACAGAGGAGCCTGGAGGGCTACAGTCCATGGAGTCAGAGAGAGTTTGACATGATTGAGCGACTAACACCTTCCAACACTTTAAGACATTGAGAATAAGGAATAATAAGACTAGATCATTTCCAAATCTCACCCATTGATCCTTTATTTGTTCTTGTACTTTTTTGCCTTGATTTTCATGACACAGCTGTGTCTTTGTTCTCTTAGTTCCCTGGATATTTTGGAACAAGACAGTAAGATAAACTTAGGTTCTAATTCTGACTTTGTCACCTTCTTAGCTACATGACTATGGGGATGATACAGAAGTCATTTAAACTTTAGTTTCCTCACTTTTAAAGTGGTTGATAATAATGAATAACTTATAAAAATACTGAAATGAGAAGAAAAATATAATTGCCTTGGTGCATTTTTAGCACATACTTAACCCAGTAAATAAGAGTTATGTATTATATTCTTCCACCCACCAATTATAATCTTCCAGTCTCTCTTGCTATTTCTGACACTGTTTTTCAACTATCTAGTGCATCTTCATAGTTCAATTATAATATTTATTTAACACTTATATCTAAGTCCATAGACTTTGCATCTCTCCTGAAGTCCACTTCTTCATCCTTAAAGGCAATAATAGATTTCTGTTTATAAGTTTGCCCACACACTCAGAATAACATATCTATAACTCATCTTATAATTTCTCCCCTTTACTAGCTTTTGCTTTAGCTGTTACTGTATTTGTCAATAATGGTGCCTGACAAACTAGCTCAAACTTAAAATCTGTCTCTTTAATGCTCTTCTTTCCAACATGCCCTACATAGAGTCAGTTGTCAGACCTTATTGATTATTCATATTTATTCTTATCCCTTTTATCCTTTAGCTTCGTTATTACTGTCTTATTTAGGCCTTTATTCCAGACCATTGCAGAAAAGAGTCTGATGCCTGAAGAGTGATGAATAAATGCTAGTTAAATGAATTAATGACATTTATCACTTCCATAATTTCTCTATATTCTACATATTAAAATGTAATTTTGTGCATTAATGTCCACTCTAAAATTACCTAATAACTTCATACTGCTTGCAAAATATATTTTAAAAATCCCAATGCTTGACATTCTAGATCTCCAAATCCACCTAACTTAATCCTTCAATGCCATTTCTCCACTGATTCACTCTACAAGCCTTTGTTTCAAATCAAATATATTTAATATCCTACAAACATAGTTCTTGTATTTTCACAGCTAGACCTTTGTTTATCTTCTTCATTAAGCATATGTTACTTGAGTTCCATGTAAGTCCCTGTGCTGTGTACTAGAAATTTAAATATGAATAGATAATTATAGATCACCATTAAATTTCTTAGAATCTGGACATATAACTAGATAATTTCAACAACATATGTATGTACCAGATGCTTTAGGAACACAAAAGAAGACCCCTCAAAACAACCTGGGAACCAAGAAAGGCTTCCTGAAGAAGAGGGTAATGTACTGAAACTTGAAAAATTAATAAGAATTACAGAGGTGAGGTGTATGCCTATATTTTGGGTGGGAAGAAGGCAGGGTTGAAATTTTAGGAAGAGGGAAGAATAGGGGAAAATGTCAAAGCATGATAGATCAAAATAGCATTGTGAGAGTATGGCTACAAACAGTTTGGCTGCTGGGAATTACAGTTCAAGGCAGGGAATAGAGTGGAAAATAGAAAAGTGTAAAGCAAAAGTCCAGGAATGTCCTTATTTTCCCTGCCTTTCTTCTTAGTTAAACCAAGTCCTATTAAATGATACTGCAAGTTAAGTGAAAGATCATTTTAGATAATATATATTTGGGAATAATTAAAGTTGTAATCAAAGGGAAAGGTTAATCTTTAGCTAATTTTGAGTTTTGAGGCTCAAGGTTCAATTTTGTTTTTGCATTTTTTGTCTATGTGAACTGGAGCAAGGCTTTAACTGCTTTGAATTATTTCATCTGTAAAATGGGAATAACTCTTGTCTTGGCTATCTCATACAAACAGCTTTTTATATTAATTGTGGTAAAGAGTGTGTAATATAAATTTTACCATGTTAATAATTTTAAGCTTACAAATTCTTTTTCTAAAGAATTAAATGAGGAGGAGGGAAGTTCAAAAGGGAAATGATATGTGTGTGTGTGTGTATGTGTGTGTGTATACACACACATACACACACACACACATATTTGGCTCTAGGTGATTGATTGAGATCATTTTTGTACAGTTCTTCTGTGTATTCTTACCACCTTTTCTTAATACCATGTGCTTTTACTAAGTCCAGACTATTCTGGCCTTTATTGTGTCCATTGTGCATGAAATGTTCCCTTGGTATCTCTGAATTTTTTAAGAGATCTCTAATCTTTCCCATTCTATTGTTTTCCTCTATTGCTTTGTATTGATCAGTTAGGAAGGCTTTCTTATCTCTCCTTGCTATTCTTGGAACTCTGCATTCAAATGGGTATATCTTTCCTTTTCTTTGCCTTTCACTTCTCTTCTTTTCTCAACTATTGTAAGGCCTCATCAAACAACCATTTTGCCTTTTTGCATTTCTTCTTCTTGGGGACAGTTTTGGTTACTGCCTCCTGTACAATGCTAGGAACCTCTGTTCATAGTTCTTCAAGCACTCTATCAATTCTAATACCTTGAGTCTATTTGTCATTTCCACTGTATAATCATAAGGGATTTGATTTAGGTCATATCTGAGTGGTCTAGTGGTTTTCCCTACTTTCTTCAATTTAAGTCTGAATTTGGTAATAAAGATATCATGATCTGAGCCACACTCAAATATATAAAATTATGACACATTCACATAGTTTTATGGCAGAAACCAGCACCTTATAATTATCCTCCAATTAAACAATAAATTTTAAATAAGAATTAAATTAATGTGTATTTAAAACTTCAAAAATATATTCTTATCATCATCTCAGCTGAAGTGGAAACCATAGTGAAAAATGAATGAATGGCTGAGAAGAAAGTAGTGTTTGCTGGTGGTCTGTTTCAGAGAGGTGTGATCTTGCGAGAATTCTATTCTGACACCCATTGTCATTTTGGGCCCCAGTGCCTAGATCTATACTCCCTTATGAGAGATAAGATTATTTAGCCACAGGAAAGTTTTGAGACCTGACCCCCTCAGGAATGTCTAGTTACTATGTGACATGTTTCCTCTAATAGGTCCCTTAGAGTGGATAATGAGATGCACCACTTTTTAAAGATCCTGTGTTATCTAAAGAGAAACTCCCAGGCAAGATAATCTTTCCATTCTAGATACTCCAGAAAGAGAGTGCAGAAACATCTATAGTCTCACTGGCAAACTAGCAGGAGGGGCAGGTTGTTGCAGAGATTCTGAGAAACATTCTTGTGGTCTCAGGCAATGTATGTGGTAAGCCAGTTGAGCATGCTAACCTGCATTTGGTACCTAAATTAACCTGTTTTTTCAAGTTAAATTTTCTTTTCAGGGTAAAATTTTCTCAGAATATGGAGTAAAACTTCATATGTTTAGGACTGTATTATATAAGTAACGAAATTAGAATAAGTAAAGAAATTAGAAAGGATATTAGGAAGAATATTGTTCATCTAACAGGTGAAGATACTAATGATATCTAAGGTCTTTCCAACACTAGAATTTTAAAGTTGAAAGAATTGTGGCTTCCTGGGAACTTAAAGAGAATTTTACTTATGTATTTCCAGGACTACAATCTAATTCAAGTATCTTTTTACTCTACAATGAAAATCTGTAGGCTGAACTCCTTGGGCACTGCTGATTATCTGTCATTCCAGGATTTTCTTAAATGTTCTTTATGTGTCTCAGGAGCAAAAATTAATGTTTTATTCAACTTTATATAGCCCTTGAGCCTTCAGCGAGCTTCCCAGGTGGCACTAGTGGTAAAGAACCTGCCTGCCAATGCAAGAGGTGTAAGAGACACAGGTTCTATCTCTAGGTTGGGAAGATCCCTGGAGGAGGGCATGGCAACCCACTCTGGTATTTGTGCCTGGAAAATCCCATGGACAGAGGAGCTTGGCAGGATACAGTCCATTGGGTTGCAAAGACTCAGACATGGCTTCACACACACTTATGCACAAACTTTCAGCAGTGATTGGCACCTAGCAGAGGATCAATAAATATATGAATGTAATTGAACTGATGTACAGATGATAGATAACAATGTAAACTTGCTAGTGAGAAGAGCCTCACTCAAAGTAAGAAATAGTCACTCTAGATGCCTTTAATAATCCACTTAGCTCTGAAATTCCACTTTTCATAGCTCCATGGTCTCTTGCTTTATTCATCTGTGTTCTGTGACTACTCAGGATGGCCATTCTCTGGCATTTTAGGCTGAGAAAAGATAACACACAGGAGACAGAAATGTGGCTGCTTCCAACAGAGAAAACTCAGATCTCTCACATCTTGCTCAGTGCATTCCCTCTGCCCTTCTGCTTCACTGGTGCCTGCTCCCTTCCAAAACCTGGCTCTCCTATCTTTCTTCTTCAAGGCTTGAGACATAAGGTAAAAGGCATCTTCTAAAACTAATTTTCCTAGTCTTCAATGCATTTATTTTAACCTCTGTTTGAGGCAGGGGAGGTGGGGGGGACACATCTCAGTGCATGCCCTCTGCCCTTCTGCTTCACTGGTGCCTGCTCCCTTCCAAAACCTGGCTCTCCTATCTTTCTTCTTCAAGGCTTGAGACATAAGGTAAGAGGCATCTTCTAAAACTAATTTTCCTAGTCTTCAATGCATTTATTTTAACCTCTGTTTGAGGCAGGGGAGGTGGGGGGGACACATTAGCTCTCTCATCTCATACCTAAGACAGTCATAAACACATAGTGGTACTCAGAGAAGAAAACAGAATGAGTGATAAATCCTGATCTAAATTTCACAGTGTGGTACAAATAATAATAGTGATTAAAGGCCTAAAGACCAATATTCCAATTATTGCTTTGGATCATAACTATGGGAATTTGGAAAATTACTTTTCCCTCTAGTTCTCCATTTCTCTACCTGTAAAACAGCAATAATAATCTCCCTAGCATGCATGTGTGCCAGCTCAATTGCTTCAGCCATGTCTGACTCTTTGCAACCTCATGGCCTGTAGCCTATGAGGTGCCTCTGTCCCATGGATTTCCTAGGCAAGAATATTGGAGTGGATTGTCATTTCCTCCTCCAGGGAATCTTCCAGAATCAGGACTCAAACTCAGGCCTCCTGCATTGCTGGCATATTCTTTACAGGGAGGCCTGGTGTGCTGCAGTTTATGGGCTTGCAAAGAGTCGGACACGACTGAGCGACTGAACTGAACTGAACTGAACTGAACTGATGCTTTTTATATTGAAATTTAGTCCATATTAGTCTTCTTCAAGTTCTGTCTGGTCATGAAGTTTCGTTTTCCCATCATAGCTAGATATCTTAATTCAATTTCCTAAAATGAATTTTTAAAAAATTTAGACTTATAGATGACAGACTAAAATAGTAGCCATGAAAAGTGTGACATGCTCTAATTTAATTTAATTATGGTTATTTAATTCAATCGTTCAACATTCAACCTTCAGGCACTATAATTAACGTGATGTATGATAGGAGATTTAATGATGAATATGTCAGTTACCTGAAGAACCTTCCAATCAGATAAAAGTGATGGAGTCATTCACAGGTGACAATGACATGGACAATTCATCCTTAGTTAAGCGACACCTGAGTGTTCTGATTCTTAGAGGTGGCAGAAATTATGACTGTTTAAAAACTTTGTTTCTGAGGTGAAAAATGATCTCAGAGAGATAGCAGTGAGCAGTCCTAAAGAGAGATCTTAGTTCCTTCTTCAAGAATTGAACCTAGGTAGCCTCGATGACAATCAGGAATCCTAGCCTCTAGTCCACCAGGGGTTAGAGACACCAGGAGCAGCCCTGGCTTTTTTCCCCATTTTAAAGCAAGAATGTTTCAAGGAAGCACATGCACAAAGTTTATTACTAGAAACAGTGTACAAAGTGGGAAACACACAGGGAAAGAGTTTGTATGTTTAAGACAGAAGCAAGGCAGAGATACACACCAATAGAGGAAGAGTGTGGGCGTCCTTGCTAATGAGGCAGAGCACAGTAAAGAGGCAGTTTAGATCACTACCATAGGACAGTTCTTCTCGGTCTTTGTTTACCTTTGGCCAATTATCTCAGTTCTTTTCCCACACTTGACTAGTCCTCAGACCCCCCCCAACGTGGGTGCACAAAAATATTTTGCTGAGAGGCATTCCAAAGCAGAGGCCTGTGGGTACATCCACACTTATTATTGGATGGTGCACCCTCCATTTTTGAGCCCCAAAGAGTCTTCCTGTGTACATGCATGCAAGGGAGTTTTCCTTGACCTCAGAAGGGCTCATCTTATCTCTTTACTTTAGTAGTGCTCAGCTTCTGACACTAGCAATGTCCTTGGAGGGTCTGGATGAGAACAAAAATTTTACTCCACTTAACAAACAGCAGCTGTCTGGCTCAGGGGCTTATCTCCTACCTCGGAAATGAGGTTGATCATTAAAAGATACACATAATTTAGAGGATGAAGAAGAAGGGAAGGCTATTCAAGACTAGGGGAACTGCTGGGGTCCAGTCCTGGTGGATCCAGGGAATTCAAAGCAGGGACAGAGTTGGCATCTGAGGAATTAATTGCTTGATTAAAGATATGGAGGGAGATTAGAAAGAAATAGTGTAGTAGAAAAATTAGTGGAGAAAAGAGGCTGAATAACTTGGTTTACGTGGAGAACCAATAAAACTCAGAGACAAGGAGTTTGAACCACCTATGTAGGCCACCGGCGCCCACTTGAATAGCAGAGGGTCCCCCACCTTGGGCTCCCTCTAGCGTGGGTCTTAGAAGCTAGGGCAAGTAAGTAGATATGGTGAGCCTCCACACTCCAGATGGGAATTCAGCCAGAAAAGAAGAGAACAAGGAAAGACCACAAGGGGGAAATCAGTCTTTCCAGGAACTGGTCTGTTTCTTTATTTTCCAGGTCCACTTTTATGCTTTTAGTTACACATAGAGATAAATGTAAGAAAGAGAGTCATGCAGGGCCAGCTGCTCCAACACTTATCAACATATCTTTGTTCTTACAAGGGTCTTACATTTGTTTTACAATATCTTCTAGTCTGGAGACCGATTAACATCTTATGGCCCCACCTTTCTTTCTATTTATAAAGGTTAATCGATCAGAAAACTTGTTTCTCCTTAAGATCTATTTATTCTTAAGATAGTGATAAAGTTACATTTTTACATAGCAAAGACACAGTGATTTATAACAAAGAAAGAGGAGTACAGTGATCTACATTTACAATATCTTCTAGTCTGGAGACCGATTAACATCTTATGGCCCCACCTTTCTTTCTATTTATAAAGGTTAATCGATCAGAAAACTTGTTTCTCCTTAAGATCTATTTATTCTTAAGATAGTGATAAAGTTACATTTTTACATAGCAAAGACACAGTGATTTATAACAAAGAAAGAGGAGTACAGTGATCTACAACAAAAGAGAAAATTCATTAACTCAAAAAGTCTAGTATTGCTAACATCAAAACTACTATATTTCCTTTTCTACATTCCAATTACACTGATTAACATACTCCCAGGTACCTAAGGATATGGAGGCCTGGCGGCAATCAACTCAGCAATGAAACCCTGCACCAACATAATTTCTAACTAACTCGCTAATACTATAATAATAATTTTCTAACTTCTCAAAAGAATCTGTTTTTAAAAAGTTTAAAGCATCTCATGCCTCTCACAGTTGGGAGGCTGTAAGCAATCACGTGTGGCCGGATAATCCTCAGGCAGGCTAGAGAGCCATCAGAGGAGTTTTTGGGCCACGCCCAGGAGATTTATTAACTGGAGTCCTAAGTTAACTTCTTTACAGAGAGAGGTGGTGGGGGATAGCCCCCTGTAATGTCAGAAGTATAGGTGAAAGGCATAATGCAAGATTTATAACAAAGAAAGAGGAGTACAGTGATCTATAACAAAAGAGAAAATTCATTAACTCAAAAAGTCGAGTATTGCTAACATCAAAACTACTATATTTCTTTTTCTATATTCCAATCACATTGATTAACATATTCCCAGGAGCCTAAGGATATGAAGGCCTGGTGGAAATCATTAACTCAGCAATGAAACCTCTCACCAACACCATTTCTAACTAACTTACTAATACTATACTAATAATTTTCTAACTTCTCAAAAGAATCTGTTTTTAGAAAGTTTAAAGCATCTCATGCATCTCACAGTTGGGAGGCTGCAAACAATCACATGTGGCCGGATAATCCTGTCAGGCAGGCTAGAGAGCCATCAGAGGAGTTTTTGGATCACGCCCAGGAGATTTATTAACTGGAGTCCTAAGTTAACTCCTTTACAGAGAGAGGTGGTGGGGGATAGCCCCCTGTAATGTCAGAAGTATAGGTGAAAGGCATAATGCAGCAAGGCAGGCAGACTCTGGTTTTTGGGGCGGATGCATAAGCAGATTTAGCGAGGCTCCCTTAAGGCCCAACTCACCTTTGCCTGTCAGACTCCTTAACCTGTTGACTTTTGCCACGGGCGGGACTCCTCATGCCGACTCCTGGCAATCCACCATTATTTGAAAAGGATATTTCTCCTCCCCTAGGATGCATGAGCAGATTTAGCGAGGCTCCCTTAAGGCCCAACTCACCTTTGCCTGTCAGACTCCTTAACCTCATGACTTTTGCCACGGGCGGGACTCCTCATGCCGACTCCTGGCAATCCACCATTATTTGAAAAGGATATTTCTCCTCCCCTTTCCAACTACTGTGTAAGGCCAAATTTTCTTCATATACTTTAACTGAAGCAACAGATTACAGTAGATTGACTTTTTTTTTTTTTTGCGCTTCCATTTTACTTTATTTTACTATCCCTTGGACTGCAAGGAGATCCAACCAGTCCATCCTAAAGGAGATCAGTCCTGGCTGTTCATTGAAAGGACTGATGTTGAAGCTGAAACTCAAATATTTTGGCCATCTGATGCAAAGAGCTAACTCATTTGAAAAGACCCTGATGTTGGGAAAGATTGAAAGCAGGTGGAGAAGGGGACCACAGAGGATGAAATGGTTGGATGGCATTACCGACTCAATGGACATGAGATTGGGTAAACTCTGGGTTTGGTGATGGACAGGGAGGCCTGGGGTGCTGCAGTTCGTGGAGT
This sequence comes from Oreotragus oreotragus, assembly GCA_006410675.1. Taxonomy (NCBI): domain Eukaryota; kingdom Metazoa; phylum Chordata; class Mammalia; order Artiodactyla; family Bovidae; genus Oreotragus; species Oreotragus oreotragus. Next base: position 404,050 of record SJYX01017588.1, on the reverse strand, counting down.
CACAAAGAGCTGGACACGACTGAGCGACTGAACTGAACTGAACTGAATAAAGACCTGCTGTATAATACAGGGAACTCTACATAGTACTGTCCAGTGACCTAGATAGGAAAAGAATCTTAAAAGTAATGGATCTATGCATATGTATACCTGATTCACATTGCTGTACACCTGAAACTGACCAACATCATGAAGTAACTACACCTCAATAATTTTTAAAGTTAATAAATAAATTGAAATCCATAAAAGGGAAGAAAAAGAAAAATATTGATTGGAACCTAGCGAGAAAAGACAATAAATATAAGGCTATGATATTTGGGTTTATCCTTTAATGTTTTTGAAAAGACAAGGGACAGTAAGACCATACATAGAAATATTCTTCTGTAGAGTGACTTCATGGAGGGAAGATGAGTGAAAAAGATGTTAAAATAGTTAATAGGTAAGCATACTGCTATACTTAAGTTTAATTAGCTTTTCAAAAAATTTAGTTGCCCTTTCTTCCAAACATGGCCTGATTTTTATTACAGCTGATTTTTGTGAAATTTTCTTCCCAAGATTGTCAAAGTTATTAGAGAAGTTTTTTAGTTAATAAATAAATTGAAATCCATAAAAGGGAAGAAAAAGAAAAATATTGATTGGAACCTAGCGAGAAAAGACAATAAATATAAGGCTATGATATTTGGGTTTATCCTTTAATGTTTTTGAAAAGACAAGGGACAGTAAGACCATACATAGAAATATTCTTCTGTAGAGTGACTTCATGGAGGGAAGATGAGTGAAAAAGATGTTAAAATAGTTAATAGGTAAGCATACTGCTATACTTAAGTTTAATTAGCTTTTCAAAAAATTTAGTTGCCCTTTCTTCCAAACATGGCCTGATTTTTATTACAGCTGATTTTTGTGAAATTTTCTTCCCAAGATTGTCAAAGTTATTAGAGAAGTTTTTTGTTTTTGTTTTTTTTTAATTTCAGGATGATCTTCTCCTTCCTTTGGTTCTTAGATATGGTCTTTCTAGGAGGAATGGGATGAGCAAGGGTGAAATTACATGTTTGTCCAAAATTCAATGGTCACTTTTCAGGTAAACTGTGATTCTGAAGAGACTCTTGGTCTGAGCACCTATCAATATCAACCACTGAGAGAAAAGAAGGAGAGGGAGTTACAGAGAAAGTAGAGGACAGGAGGGATACTTTCTTGTGTCTGGGTTCCTATGCTTTAAATGGAAAATAGACTTGCTGCTATGAAACCAACAGAAAAGAGGCAGAGTGATAAAGGTAGCCAGTCTAAGGTTAGACAGCAGAGCTAGAAAATATGAGTGAGCAACTGAAGACTTATTGAGTGTAGTGTTCTTGATGGTGTTTTATATTTTTTAATTGTTTTACTAAAGAACAGGAATTGAGAACAGTCAAAAAGAAAGGTACGTGTTTTAAAGCTAAACACAGAGTGGGACAAAAACTCATAAATTAAAAAATTGACTGCACCTCCATAAAATAATTCAAGAGAATTAAAATTGTGTGCTGCTTTGTGTTTTCTTCATATCATTTGAAGATGTTTACAAAAAGATTCATTTAGGGGTTCAAAAGCAAGCATTTCAGATGTTCCTGCATAGAGGTGCAACTGGAGAGATTTCTAACTGGCCTGTTAGGGCCCCAGCATCAGGTTAAGTAACTTATTACAGAAAAGAGCAAAGCAATTTTCAACAAGTAATCACCATCCCAATTTCAGGAGTTTTTGGTCTCCTTTCTTCCTTTCCCAGGTGACACAGGTGATGACCAGTGAGAACCAGACAAGGGTGACTGAGTTTCTCTTCTCTATGTTCCCGCATTTACATGAAGGTGGCCTCTTATTCTTTATTCTCTTACTTCTCATCTATGGATTTATCATAACTGGAAATCTAATGATTTTCATTGTCACCCAGCTGGATGTGGCCTTGCACACTCCCATGTATTTCTTCATCCGTGTCCTCTCTTTCCTGGAGATCTGGTATACCACGACTACCATCCCCAAGATGCTCTCCTGCCTAGTCAGTGAGCAGAAGACCATCTCTCTTGCCGGCTGCCTTCTGCAGATGTGCTTCTTCCACTCACTTGGCATCACAGAAGGCTGTGTCCTGACAACAATGGCCGTCGACAGGTACATAGCTATCTACAGCCCCCTCCATTACCCAACCATTATGACTTCCAAGCTCTGTATCCATCTAACAGCTGGATCCTGCCTCTGTGGCTTCCTCCTGGTGCTCCCTGAAATTGCATGGATTGGCACCCTGCCTTTCTGTGGCTCCAGTCAGATCCAGCAGATCTTCTGTGACTTCACCCCTGTGCTGAGCTTGGCCTGCACAGATACATCCCTGGTGGTCATTGTGGATGCCATCCATGCAGTGGAGATCCTGGCCTCCTTCCTGGTCATCGCCCTATCCTACCTCCGGATCATTGTGGTGATTCTGCATATGCCCTCAGCTGAAGGCCGCCACAAAGCTTTCTCCACCTGTGCTGCCCACCTTGCTGTGTTCTTGCTGTTTTTTGGCAGTGTGGCTGTCATGTACTTGCGATTCTCAGCCACCTACTCCGTGTTTTGGGACACATCAATTGCTGTCACTTTTGTTATCCTCGCTCCCTTTCTCAACCCCATTATCTATAGCCTGAGAAATAAGGATATGAAAGATGCAATTGGGAGGCTCTTTGGCTATCAGAAGAGGGCTGGTGGGGTTGAGAGATAGATCTAGATCTCTCAAGACTCTAAAAAAAACTCTTGGAAGTTCAGCTTTGCACTGTCCCTTGTCTTGTTCATGATTATATTCTTTCTCTACTGTCACAGCTACTTGTTCTATTATTATAAACAAGGATGGAAAACTGCTGCATCCAAGTCATTGGTAGTGATTGCAGAACTTATTTACATTGATGTAGTTGTGGTAGCTGAAAGCAGTGTACATGGGTTTTCCTGCTTTATGATGCAGGCAGGCTTCTTCCTCACACTCTATTAGCAAGACTCCTGCCCTTGTTTTCTGTGGTCCCAAGTGCTGGTGAGGCCAGAGAGTAGGACTGAAGAAGCATAAAGACATCACGGTTCTTGATATTGCTGTTAGCTTTTCCCCAATCCTCTTTCCCGTGATGAACCTCATGCAGTTCCACATTCCACATCAATAAACAATTTCCTGAAACTACAGAGAAAACATCTTCACTTTTAGCTTGTTTAATGCACAAATTCAACTCAGTGGCCATGTTCTGATCTTGTATACCATCTGTATAGAATTTTAGCCCAATAGAGTGGCATAGTTATTAATAATAGTCCACTATTTCCTCTAGTAATTTACTATTTTAAATATTTTCACATATATGAATCCTCTTAACTTGAAAAAAAAAAAGCAATAAGGTCAGATATCACCATATTAAATGTGGGAACAAAGGTACAAAGAAGTTTAATGATTTGCCTAAAGTCATATAGATCATTAGTGACAGAGCTGGGACTTAACTTCAGGATTCTGCTTCATGCTCTGCCCCCAGTAAATACATGTGTTCATTTAATATACTCTGTGTTGAAGAAAATAAATTATACACATTTCTTTTCCTCAAAGTTTCATGAAAGCTTACCAGTCTTTAATGAGTACTAAGAGTCATGGGGTTCTTTCTTTTGTGAACTTCCTAGTCCTCAGGTGATTGTTGAAAGACTATTGAACTATAGGGTTCAAGGACAAAATATTCTGTCTTTTTCTGCCACTAAACTGTATCATTTCCTTGTCTTTAAAAATACATGGATCCTGGAACTGATTGATTATCAGAACTTATGACAGAAAATCTGAAAGAGAAAACCATTCTTGTGCATTTCTGGGAAATTTCCAAGAATATTCTGACAATGAGTCAGATGTGGGAATGACTAAACTCATTCCTAGCTCTAGGGCTTCTTGACATGCATAAGAGCTAAGATTTTTTTTTTAATTTAATATAAACATCTTAAATATATATTACTCATTTATTCTTACAACAACCCTGTGAAATAAATATTAAATCTTTTTGTTTTACAAATGGAAAACACAAAACAGAGTTTCAATAGTTCAAGTATGTGGAGCTTATTACTAGGAATCCAGAGCAAAAATTCAATTCTACCTGAGCCCAGAGTCAGATCTTATTTGCTAAGATATTGGGCTCACTTTACATGGCTTTCATTCTAGACCAATTACTAACCCTAATTTTCCAAAGGAAATATGATATTCAGGATATATGATAACTATTAAACAAAAAGTGATGAAATAGTTTACTCCCTGAGACTTCAAGATTTATTTAAAAAATAGTTTGAGTAGCAGTTCTGTTAGGTCCTCTGTTAAGTGCAGAGAATTTAATTAGTGGTTATCATATCAGTGTTTTTGATCTTTGGAGGCCTCAGAGTCTGATGAATAATTATTGTTGCTATTTTAATGAGTGTTGTTATTCATTTAATTCACATTTTTCTTAACATAAAATGTAATGGTCCCTATAGACTCAGTATTCCCAGCTTTAGGCTATTTTATTTCATCTAAATCTTCTAAACATTTAGTATTTGTTCTTTAAGTCTCTTTGAATAAGTATGATTTTTTTCATCCCTTCTTCTCTCTTTCAATCTAGCATATTGATTCTTTTCACAAGGATAACCTTAACTTTTGTCACTGAAGCTCAGAAATTATTGTTTTTACTATTATTGTCCTCTACTTCTCAATATTAACTGCAAGCTTCAAGAAAGATTCCTCATATTCAAGTATGATAGTCTGGGTACTGACATCAGGACCAATATAGGCCCTTGTTTTGATGTGACTTATTTTCTATCTTTTTGTTTGTCTTGCTGTTTCTTGCTTGCTCCACATCTCCCATTGGACTAAGGATCCACAGGGATAAGGTTTGCTCATCCTCTGAATGTTATACCATTCAGCTTAGTATCTGTTGACTATCCAAGATTTGCTGTTGGCTAAGTAACTGACTGATTGAGAAGCTGGGCTGACTGACAAATGTGGACCAGTACCTGTGAGAAGAAATGAAGGAGAGAGAAAAGATGGTCTTGATAAAAACCAAGTATCCATATCAGTGTCAGTTCAGTTCAGTCACTCAGTCGTGTCCGACTCATTGTGACCCCAGGAATCACAGCACGCCAGGCCTCCCTGTCCATCACCAACTCCTGGAGTTCACTAAGATTCACGCCCATAGAGTCAGTGATGCCATCCAGCCATCTCATCCTCTGTTGTCCCCTTCTCCTCCTGCCCCCAATCCCTCCCAGCATCAGAGTCTTTTCCAGTGAGTCAACTCTTCGCATGAGGTGGCCAAAGTATTGGAGTTTCAGCTTTAGCATCATTCCTTCCAAAGAAATCCCAGGGTTGATCTCCTTCAGAATGGACTGGTTGGATCTCGTTGCAGTCCAAGGGACTCTCAAGAGTCTTCTCCAACACCACAGTTCAAAAGCATCGATTCTTTGGCACTCAGCCTTCTTCACAGTCCAACTTTCACATCCATACATGACTACTGGAAAAATCATAGCCTTGACTAGATGGACCTTAGTTGGCATAGTAATGTCTCTGCTTTTGTATATGCTATTTAGGTTGGTCATAACTTTTCTTGTAAAGAGTAAGCATCGTTTAATTTCATGGCTGCAGTCACCATCTGCAGTGATTTTGGAGCCCCCCACAAATAAAGTCTGACACTATTTCCACTGTTGACCCATCTATTTCCCATGAAGTGATGGGACCGGATGCCATGATCTTCGTTTTCTGAATGTTGAGCTTTAAGCCAACTTTTTCGCTCTCCTCTTTCACTTTCATCAAGAGGCTTTTTAGCTCCTCCTCACTTTCTGCCATAAGGGTGGTGTCATCAGCATATCTGAGGTTATTGATATTTCTCCCGGCAATCTTGATTCCAGCTTGTGTTTCTTCCAGTCCAGCGTTTCTCATGATGTACTCTGCATATAAGTTAAATAAGCAGGGAGACAATATACAGCCTTGACGTACTCCTTTTCCTATTTGGAACCAGTCTGTTGTTCCATGTCCAGTTCTAACTGTTGCTTCCTGACCTGCATACAGATTTCTCAAGAGGCAGGTTAGGTGGTCTGGTATTCCCATCTCTTTCAGAATTTTCCACAGTTTATTGTGATCCACACAGTCAAAGGCTTTGGCATAGTCAATAAAGCAGAAATAGATGTTTTTCTGGAACTCTCTTGCTTTTTCCATGATCCAGCGGATGTTGGCAATTTGATCTCTGGTTCCTCTGCCTGTTCTAAAACCAGCTTGAACATCAGGGAGTTCACGGTTCACATATTGCTGAAGCCTGGCTTGGAGAATTTTGAGCATTACTTTACTAGCGTGTGAGATGAGTGCAATTGTGCGGTAGTTTGAGCATTCTTTGGCATTGCCTTTCTTTGGAATTGGAATGAAAACTGACCTTTTCCAGTCCTGTGGCCACTGCTGAGTTTTCCAAATTTGCTGGCATATTGAGTGCAGCACTTTCACAGCATCATCTTCCAGGATTTGAAACAGCTCAACGGGAATTCCATCACCTCCACTAGCTTTGTTCTTAGTGATGCTTTCTAAGGCCCACTTGACTTCACATTCCAAGATGTCTGGCTCTAGATTAGTGATCACATCCTCATGATTATCTGGGTCGTGAAGATCTTTTCTGTACAGTTCTTCTGTGTATTCTTGCCACCTCTTCTTAATATCTTCTGCTTCTGTTAGGTCCATACCATTTCTATCCTTTATCGAGCCCATCTTTGCATGAAATGTTCCCTTGGTATCTCCAATTCTCTTGAAGAGATCTCTAGTCTTTCCCATTCTGTTGTTTTCCTCTATCTCTTTGCATTGATTGCTGAAGAAGGCTTTCTTATCTCTTCTTGCTATTCTTTGGAACTCTGCATTCAGATGCTTATATCTTTTCTTTTCTCCTTTGCTTTTCGCCTCTCTTCTTTTCAGTGCTATTTGTAAGGCTTCTCCAGACAGCCATTTTGCTTTTTTGCATTTCTTTTCCATGGGGATGGTCTTGATCCCTGTCTCCTGTACAATGTCACGAACCTCATTCCATAGTTCATCAGGAACTCTGTCTATCAGATCTAGGCCCTTAAATCTATTTCTCACTTCCACTGTATAATCATAAGGGATTTGATTTAGGTCATACCTGAATGGTCTAGCGGTTTTCCCTACTTTCTTCAATTTAAGTCTGAATTTGGAAATAAGGAGTTCATGATCTGAGCCACAGTCAGCTCCTGGTCTTGTTTTTGTTGACTGTATAGAGCTTCTCCATCTTTGGCTGCAAAGAATATAATCAATCTGATTTCGGTGTTGACCATCTGGTGATGTCCATGTGTAGAGTCTTCTCTTGTGTTGCTGGAAGAGGGTGTTTGCTATGACCAGTGCATTTTCTTGGCAAAACTCTATTAGTCTTTGCCCTGTTTCATTCCGCATTCCAAGGCCACATTTGCCTGTTACTCCAGGTGTTTCTTGACTTCCTACTTTTGCATTCCAGTCCCCTATAATGAAAAGGACATCTTTTTTGGGTGTTAGTTCTAAAAGGTCTTGTAGGTCTTCATAGAATTGTTCAACTTCAGCTTCTTCAGTGTTACTGGTTGGGGCAGAGACTTGGATTACTGTGATATTGAATGGTTTGCCTTGGAGACGAACAGAGATCATTCTGTTGCTTTTGAGATTGCATCCAAGTACTGCATAGAGGATGTGTCAAACAGGTGGATGCAGTATTCAGAGGAGCAAGACTAAGATAAAGATTAGTCTAAGATAATCATCAAGCTAATGATTAGTCTTAACTGCTTCATGCTCTTGACTATTTCCTAGACCCAGCTCTATTTCAGGATAAGAGTATCTTCTATGTATAATAGTGCCTTTGCTTTCTGTTTAAGGTCATTAGAACAAGAGAGTAGCTATTTTCCCCATTAGTTCTGAACTCCAAAGTTACTTTTGGAGACATCAAGTTATCTGTACTTCTGATGAGGAATTACTATTCAGCACATCTGAACAAAAGTAATCTAATGTCTGCCTGAACACTTAACCAAGGTGGTCTCCTACAATATTGGATACCTCTAATTTTCATATTGCTTCTCCTTATTAGAGTAAACTTAATGTGGTCTAAGACTGAGAATTTGAGGTCATACTGTCTGAACATGAATCTTTACTTTTCCACTTGCCAGCTTTACAACCATGGGGAACTAGCATAGGTGTCCTGAGCTACAGGGTCACTATCTATAATAAGGGATCTTCAAGGCTTTTGAGGATTAAATGCTGTAAGGTGTATAAAATGCCGAGCACAATGTCTATAGTGCTTACCAAATATTAGTTACTATTAATTAATTTTTTTTTTACTTTTATTATTGTTCTAACCTGAAAATTACTCCCAGGCCCCTCATCTTGTACATCTCTAGGGAATGCCATTCAATCTTTAGTTTTTGCTTTCTGAAATGCCAGTAGCAGATGCTGACTTACCCAAATTTCATAACATGAGTTACCCAAGGCCAAGCACTGAAATTGTTGTATGAACTTTTGGCACAAACTAAAGAACACCTTGCCATTGTACACATATATTACAGAGTCCTGGCTAAGATGTGATCATGTCTCCCTATGTTGGAAATTTACTGTCTTTCAGAAGACTTAATTCTTTACATTTTGAAACTGAAAAATGATCAGAGCTATAACTAAACCCTTTAGCAAAATAGCTAGTACTGTAAGAGCATGGAATTAAACACTACTTCTCTAAAACTGTGATTGAAGAACCTCATTCTCTGCATTTAAATTTCATTTCTCCAGGGAACAAAGCACCAGGTCGGCATAAAGCTGGTTGGTTGTGCAAAACCTCTGGTTTAAATCAGTTTAGCCAGTGATATTCCTGAATTCAATACTTATTTTTCCTTTAAAAATAAACTTTTTATTATTCATTTTGCTACACTGCATCCCATTCCATGTATCTTATATCTTTGGACTAATCAACTTCCATGCAGGATAAAGTAAAAAGATCCAAGAGATAACATTTACTGTTGATGATATTATCTCCTTTCAATAATCTCTTCCCAATCCATCCCTCCCATCCACTTAAAATCACTATGTTCAGAGAAATTAATCAGTAAAATATATATATTTTTAAATAGAATTTGTTTATAAGACTGTTTTCATATGCAGAGTCCTTGATTCTGACTTGCTCTATAGTTTTGGCAGGTGTTTTATCTAAGTCTAAATTTCCAATTCTGTAAAATAGAAATAATTATTGCAATTACTGCTTTCATAAATATATCTAATTGTGATTTATCCTTCAATTTTCATCTTTAATGTAACTTATTTGAGTAGAGATTGCATGTGTGTATGCTAAGTCACTTTAGTCATGTCCAACTCTTTGAGACCCTGTGGACTGTAGCTTGCCAGGCTCCTCTGTAGATGGGATTCTCCAGGCAAGTGTACTGGAGAGGGTTGCCATATCCTCTTCCAAGGGATCTTCCAAACCCAGGAATCAAACCCATGTCTCTTATATCTCCTGTATTGACAGGCAGGTTCTTTACCAGTAGCATCACCTGGGAAGAGAGTGGCAATTACTAATTGTGGCAATTACTAATTGCCACAACTTAAATAAATTAATTGTAACTAATGGCAAATTGAGCACAAATTTAATGTCTAGAATCTTCAGCTCTTTGAAAACATTTCTAAGAACAAGAACTTAAAGAAAAACAGAGTAACATCTACTTTGTACATCATCATTTTATGTAAAGTTTAGCACAGCATTTGATATACACTAATAGCTAAATAAATATATGCTGAATTGACAGACGGAAGATTACAGAAATATAGATACTTTGGTCTCTTTATTTTGTCGATCTATGTAATTCTACACAGAATTAAATATTTTCTTAAAGTCAACATTTGATAATCTATCAACAGTAGATAGCCAATATATAAATAATTCCTAACATCAAATAATAATTAAAGACTTGAATTTCTCAAATGCTAAACCATAGGATTATTTTTCATATATTAAGGGAAGTAATTAGCTTGAAATAAAATAAAGTAGTCCAACATAAAAAGTCATCCTATTTCCTGCCACAGACTCCTTAATTTTCACATTTTTTACTGGGAACAGATATTAAGACCACTGAGATAAACACATCTCACAAATTCTCCTTCTGGCTAGTTTACCCCTTTTTCCCTTTTAGGAAAAATATCTGGGAAATATTTTTGTTTAATTATGTTTTCCTGGATATTGTTCTAACAGAATAATGATGAGAGGTCTGGGCAGAGTTAAAGAAATAAAATAAATGTAACTCTTCCTTTTTTTAAATCGATTTATGCCAGACATTTTGTACTGTGGTTTACAGACCTTATCAGTAATCCTCAAAACAACCTTCAAAAATAACAAATGATGAAATTGACTCATCAATTAAGAAAGTTTGAGTTATAGAAATTATGTATTTAATAACTGATTAAATGAACTAGAATTTAAACCTAGATATATTTGATGTTGAAAGAAAGCTTTTCTCTACTATATTGGTGTTTTTCATTTTAATACATAGATTTCAATATACATGAAAGGATTGTAAATGATACATGAAATACCTTTCTTTCCCTAAGCTGTATTTTCAGTTCAGTTCAGTTGCTCAGTTGTGTCCAACTCTTTGTGACCCTATGAATCGTAGCACTTCAGGCCTCTCTGTTCATCACCAACTCCCGGAGTTCACTCAGACTCATGACCATCGAGTCGGTGTTGCCATCCAGCCATCTCATCCTCTGTTGTCCCCCTCTCCTCCTGCCCCCAATCCCTCCCAGCATCAGAGTCTTTTCCAGTGAGTCAGCTCTTC
>SJYX01017588.1:364486-382359 GCA_006410675.1 Oreotragus oreotragus | reverse complement strand
ATGATGTGGGGTGGGAGGTGGGAGGAGGGGTTCATGTTTGGGAGTTCGTGTAAAAAAATAAATAAATACAAATATATATATATATATATATATAAACAGTAACTGGTGTGGGAGATCTAGGTTGAAATGGATTCGTGTATCACACAACCTAGGAGAAAACATATAACTTCTAATTATAACAGGATCTTCCTAAAATGTGACTGACCTTTTAGGGCCCTGAGAGAATAAGAACACAGCCAGGATGAGAACATAAATGATGTCAAGGCAGCCTCTTACTCCTGCCTGTTGCTCGTATCTTTAGCACCTTTATTTCAACTCTGCATACAGCAGCTTCCTCTTTAGTCTGCTGTTATCTTGCTCTACAAAGAGCCCCTGCCTCAGCATCTTGCATTCAGTCCCAGCTGTTCTTCTAGCCATTTATGTGGCATTGACCACCTACCTGAGTATTTCATGTCCCATATTTCATATGAAGAAGATATACTTTCTTCATATGAAGCAATAATGACCAAATGTGATAAGGAATGTAAAATGTATTTATCAGCTATAACATATTCCATGAAAGGATTTAATTTTTTTCATTTTCCCAGTCCCATTCATGCCTTCAAGTCTGTTCATCCAAAATTTTCCTTATATTCTTACTAACCTATTCCTTGAGGACTTTACTCTTTTCAAACTGAGTTATGAAAGTTATTTTATGCTTAAGTAGATATATTTTAAACAATAATTTAATTTTTGAGTTAAGTGTTATTTTATCCCTTGATTGTTATGGATAGATTTTTAACTAATAATTATATGTAATGAATGATTATAGATAGCATATTCAAAAGCAGAGACATTACTTTGTCAACAAAGGTCCATCTAGTCAAGGCTATGGTTTTTGCAATGGTCATGTATGGATGTGAGAGTTGGACTGTGAAGAAAGCTGAGTGTGGAAGAATTGATGCTTTTGAACTGATGTGTTGGAGAAGACTCTTGAGAGTCCCTTGGACTGCAAGGAGATCCAACCAGTCCATTCTGAAGGAAATCAGTCTTGGGTGTTCTTTGGAAGGAATGATGCTAAAACTGAAACTCCAGTACTTTGGCCACCTCATGTGAAGAGTTGACTCATTGGAAAAGACCCTGATGCTGGGAGGGATTGGGGGCAGGACGAGAAGGGGACGACAGAGGATGAGATGGCTGGATGGCATCACTGACTCGATGGACGTGAGTCTGAGTGATGGACAGGGGTTGGTGATGGACAGGAGGCCTGGCATGCTGCAATTCATGGAGTCACAAAGAGTCGGACATGACTGAATGACTGAACTAACTGAATGACTATAGATTTTTAAGTTTTGGCTATCCCCATCCCCAACTCACATACGTTACAAGACTTGAACACACAATAACACAGTTTCTAAGTGCTTCATCCCAAAAGTGATTCTAGCCACCCACTTTAAGGAAGTTGCTGCATGAGACAGTCCAAGGCTGCCAAAAGTATCTACTGTTTATTCTAGCCAACTAGTAGGTCCTTGATTACCTTTTCTTGGAGCACTTACTGAAAAGGATTTTCAATTATGACTCCTTCCCTTATCCTTTTGAAATGTGTATGAATCTCTTCCAACTCATAAGTGTCTTTCTCAAAGTACCTAAGAGCCATTCCTTTAAAGTATAGTCATAAGGAAAGGCAAGGCCTCTGTCTCCCAGTCTTTTTAACAGAGTAGATTCCTAACTTAGTTCATTGCCAGCTCCCAGACACAGCTGGCCTTATTGCACTTATACTTACCAACCCTATTTAATTTTTTTAATATAAATTTATTTATTTTAATTGGAAGGTAATTACTTTACAATACTGTATTGGTTTTGCCATACATCGACATGAATCTGCCACAGGTGTACGCGTGTTCCCCATCCTGAATCCCCCTCCCACCTCCCTCCCCATCCCATCCCTCTGAGTCATCTCAGTGCACCAGCCCTGAGCATCCTGTATCATGCTTTGAACCTGGACTTTACTTCCCTGATTCTACTGTGCCCATTCTCAACCTTGTCTCTACTCCCCCACTCTTCTTTTAAACAGCTGTCACCTCTGTACAAGTTAAAGTTGAGTTCAGTTCACACTGTACCTCCTACTTTATTGCAATAGTATGCTACTAATTAAAATTTTTCCTTACTACTATAACTAGTGCCTAGCTTTGTTTATTTTTGATACTCATCATCTTGAAAAAAGGTTCTTATTTGTAGCATTTGGGTTTCTCTGGCAGCTCACCTGGTAAAAAAATCTGCCTGTGATGTGGGAGACCTGGATTTAATCCCTGGGTTGAGAAGATTCCCTGGAGAAGGGAACAGCTACCCACTCCAGTTTTCTTGCCTGGAGAATTCCATGGACCATATAGCCCATGGGGTGGCAAAGAGTCAGACTCAACTGAGCAATGTTTACTTTTCTTGTAGCATTTATTGATTTGCATAGTGTATATACTCCAACATCATGACTGATTTCAAGCTACCTGCTCACAAAATCCCTGAACATCCTCAGGAATGCGGGAGACCTGGGTTTGATCCCTGGGTAAGGAAAATCCCCTGGAGAAGGAAATGGCAACCCACTCCAGTATTCTTGCCTGGAGAATCCCATGGACGGAGGAGCCTGGTGGGCTACAGTCCATGGGGTCGCAAAGAGTCGGACACGACTAAGCAACTTAACTTTCACTAACTTTGTCTCAGCTAAAGATCTGGAAACTGAGGATGTTCAATTGTTCAGTCACTCTGTCTTGTCTGACTCTTTTAGATCCTGTGGACTGTAACTCACCAGGCTCCTCTGTCCATGGCATTTTCCAGGCAAGAACGCTGTAATAGGTTGCCACTTCCTTTTACAGGGGTTCTTCCTGATCCAGGGATCAAACCTGAATCCTCTGCATTGGCAGGTGAATTCTTTACCACCGAGCCACCCAGGAAGCTCCCTGGAATGAAAAAGCTACAGCAAATTAAGACAGTAGAGATGAATCTCATAAATATATGTAGAGTGAAAAAATCAGACACAAAAGATATATACTGTAAGAAACAACTTTTGTAAATACCAAAACAGGCAAAATCAATCTACAGTGTTAGATGTCATGTTATTGATTATACTCATGGGAGGGAAAGGGGTATGTTTAACATAAAGGAGCATGGGGAGTGTTGGCGGTATTTCCAATATTCTGTTCTGAATGCTCATTACATAAAAAGTTTCCTTCAAGACTTCTCTGGTGGTTCAGGGGCTAAGATTCTGGACTCCCAATGCAGAGGGCCCAGTTTTGATCCCTGCTTGGGGAATTAGATCCCAGATGTCTCAACTGGTGGCTCAGAGGTTAAAGCATCTGCCTCTAATGCGGGAGACCTGGGTTTGATCCCTGGGTAAGGAAAATCCCCTGGAGAAGGAAATGGCAACCCACTCCAGTATTCTTGCCTGGAGAATCCCATGGACGGAGGAGCCTGGTGGGCTACAGTCCACGGGGTCGCAAAGAGTCGGACACGACTAAGCAACTTAACTTTCACTAACTTTGTCTCAACTAAAGATCTGGAATGCCACAACTAAAGATTCAATGTGCCAAAATGAAGATCCTGTGTGCTGCAAGTAAGACCCAGCACAGCCAAATAAATGTTTTTTTCCAGTAATCATGCACAGATGTGAGAGTTGGACCATAAAGAAGGCTGAGTGCTGAAGAATTAACATTTTCAACATGTAGTCCTAGAGATGATTCTTGAGAATCCCTTGGACTACAAGGAGATCAAACACTCAATCCTAAAGGAAATCAACGCTGACTATTCATTGGAAGGACTGATGCTGAAGTTGAAATTCCAATACTTTGGCCACATGATGTGAAGAGCCAACTCATTGGAAAAGACCCTGATGCTGGGAAAGATAGAGGGCAAGAGACGAGGTGACAGGATGAGATGGTTGGATGGTATCATTGACTCCATGAACATGAGTTTGAGCAAACTTCGGGAGATAGTGGAGGACAGAGAAGCCAGACATCCTGCAGTTCTGGGATCACAACGAGTTGGACATGACTTAGCAACTGAACAACAACAACACAGCCAAACAAAAAATAAAAATAAATATTTTTCTTAAAAAAGAGTTCAGTCTCTATGAACTTCCACTTTGTTTCACATTTATATCTTATACAGTCCTCTGCATGTTTAAGTGTCATATTTCAGTAATGATTTTCACTGATAGTCTACCATCTAGCTTGTACATTTTGCATTCCTTTGGCTAGTTGCAGGCTCTGCAAAACAAAAGGGTTGTGGGGTCAAGAATTGAAGTTGAAATATAGTGTGTAATTTACTCAGAGTGTAGTTAACTTTTTACCAAATCAGATAGAGAGTAAAACAAACTAGGAATCAGGCCCAACGAAAGCTGAGTCTTTTCTTCTGTAATTTTCTGAATCCTTTTGCCTTGTGTTTCCCACAGACATTTACATTAAATGCATTGCAACTAGGTATGGAAGATTTGTAAGAAAGAGATGAAAGATAGTACCTTTCATTAGTAAGTGGGAAGGCAGTGGGGTAGTGATTGGAATCAGGAAGAAATCACTAAAGATAAAAATATGTCAGTGACAAGAGTGGGTAAGACTCATTGTTGTTATTGTTCAATCTCCCAGTCATGCCCAACTCTTTTCAACCTCACGAACTGCAGAACGCCCGGCCTCCCTGTCCCTCACCATTTCCTGAAGTTTGCACAAGTTCATGTCTGTTGCATTGGTGATGCCATCCAGCCATCTCATTCTCTGACTCCCTTTTCTGCTTCTGTCTTCTGTCTTTCCCAGCATCAAGGACTTTTCCAATGAGTCAGCTGTTCTCATCAGATGACCAAAATACTGGAGCTTCAGCTTCAGCATCAGTTCTTCCAGTGAGTATTCAGGATTGATTTCCCTCAAGATTGACTGGTTTGACCTCCTTGCTCTCCAATGTACTCTCAGGCATCTTCTCCAGCATTACAGTGTGAAGGCATCAATTATTTGGCACTCTGCCTTCTTTATGGTCCAGTTCTCACAACCGTATGTGACCACTGGGAAGACCATAGCCTTGACTATACAGACCCTTGTCAGCAGAGTAATGTCTTTGCTTTTCAACACACTGTCTAGGTTTGTCATGGCTTTCCTGCCAAGAAGCAATCATCTTCTGGTTTCATGGCTGCAGTCACGATCCAGAATGATTATAGAGTCTAAGAAGAGGAAATCTGTTACTACTTTCACTTTTTCCCCTTCTATTTGCCATGAAGTTACAGGGATGAACGGCAAGTCTTCAGTTCAGTTCAGTCGCTCAGTCATGTCTGACCTTTTGTGACCACATGGACTGCAGCACACCAGGCCTCTCTGTCCATCACCAACTCCTGGAGTTTACTCAAACTCATGTCCATTGAGTCGTTGATGCCATCCAACTATCTCATCCTCTGTCATCCCCTTCTCCTCCTGCCTTCAATCTTTCCCAGCATCAGGGTCTTTTCAAATGAGTCAGCTCTTCGAATCAAGTGGCCAAAGTATTAGAGTTTCAGCTTCAATGTTAGTCCTTCCAATGAATATTCAGGACTGATCTCCTTTAGGATGGACTGGTTGGAACTCCTTGCAGTCCAAAGGACTCTCAAGAGTCTTCTCCAACACCACAGTTCTAAAGCATCAACTCTTCAGCTCTGGGCTGAATGAAGTAAAAGCTGGAATCAAGATTGCTGGGAGAAATATCAGTAACCTCAAATATGCAGATGACACCATCCTTATGGCAGAAAGTGAAGATGAACTAAGGAGCCTCTTGATGAAAGTGAAAGAGGAGAGTGAGTAACGTTGGCTTAAAGCTCAACATTCAGAAAACAAAGATCATGGCATCTGGTCCCATCACTTTATGGTAAATAGATGGAGAAACAGTAGAGACAGTGGCTGACTTTATTTTGCGGGGCTCCAAAATCACTGCAGATGGTGGCTGCAGCCATTAAATTAAAAGACTCTTACTTCTTGGAAGAAAAGTTCTGAGCAATCTAGACAGCATATTAAAAAGCAGAAACATTACTTTGCCAACAAAGGTCCATTTAGTCAAGGCTATGGTTTTTCCAGTAGTCATGTATGGAAGTGAAAGTTGGACTATAAAGAAAGCTGAGCACCATGATCTTAGTTTTTTTTTTGTTTTTGTTTTTGTTTTGTTTTTTAATATTTAGTTTTAAGCCAGCTTTTTCACTCTCCTCCTTCACCCTCATCAAGAGGCTCTTTAGTTCCTCTTAGCTTTCTGCTGTTTGAGTGATATCATCCACATATCTGAGGTTGTTGATGTTTCTCCCACCTATCTTGATTCCAGCTTGTAATTTTCAGCCCAGCATTTCTCATGATGTGCCCAGTGTATAGGTTAAACAAACATGGTTACAGCAGACAGCCCTGTCATACTCCTTTCTCAATTCTGAACCATTTGTTCCATACAGGGTTCTAACTGTTACTACTTGACTCACATACCGGTTTCTCAGGAGACAGATTAGATGGCCTGGTATTCCCATCTCTTTAAGAGCTTTTCACAGTTTATTAAAGACTCATTACACTTTCTATTTATTACATTTTTATTAAATACTCACCATATTTAGACACTTGTTAGACTTTGGATATAGATATATATCAAGTAACAAAACTGACGTGATTTAGACCAAATATATTTTATAGTCTTGTAGGAAAAAAACTGAAATTTTTATCTTATCCAACTATATCTACATATACACAAATGTGAATATACATATAAATTTTGATACATATTTTGAAGGAAAACAAACTACTTCAAAAGGAAAATAAATAGCATAAATAGGATGGCTTTTCAGAAGTTCTTTAAAAGATAATGTCATTTGAAAGTGACATTTGAACAGAAACTCATGCAAAAAGGAATGAGTCCATTGAAGTGCTGGAAGAGTTGAGGGGCTTGAGGAGAACAGTATCAATTTCCTGCAACCATACAGATCTTAATTTTTTTGAAGAATTTAGAGTGATAATTTGACTGCATAAGAGTGAACTGATGGAGGAAAGGTGGGAGTCAATGTTGGAGAGAATGGTATGGGAGAATACTGTTGAATCTTGTAAAGTGTGACAAGGCTTTGGATTTTATGTTAACTGTAATTGTAATATTTTATGGGGTTTTTTGTTTGTTGTTTGTTTGTTTTTTAGAGCTTCCATTTTACTTTATTTTACTTTACAGTACTCTATTGGTTTGGCATACATTGACATGAATCTGTCACGGGTGTACACGAACTCCCAAACATGAACCCCCCTCCCACCTCCCACCACACATCATCCCTCCAGATCATCCCCATACACCAGCCCGAAGCATCCTGCATCCTGCATCAAACATAGACTGGCGATACATTTCTTACATGATAGTATACATATTTCAATGCTTTTCTCCCAAATCATCCCACCATCTCCCTCTCCCTCTCCCTCAGAGTCCAAAAGTCTGCTTTACACATCTGTGTCTCTTTTGCTGTCTTGCATACAGTGTCCTCTGGCATACCTAATTTAACTTTAAAATATGTCACTTTGGTTTTGTTATGGAAAATATATTAAAATGGAACAAGAGTAGGAGCAAGGAGAGTGGGGAGAATATTATCGAATTAATTCAGTAAAGAGATATTGGAAATTTATACCAGGAGAAACACTAAAGAGAAAAAGAAAGGGAAAACAACAACAACAACAACAAAAAACCTTGAGGATATATTTTGAAGAAGGATTGACACATGATAATAATGAAGGACTAGAAGAAAAATTGAGATAAACTGAAATTTTCTTGCCCAAGCACAGAGAAACAAAAGCATTAAGCTTTCAGGATGGTAAAATTGAAAATTTACCTGTGAGCTTTAATAAATATTCAAAGATTGGAAAATTATAATCTTATAATTAAAGAACTCTGTTTTTAACAAGTTAAGTTTTAAATTATTTTAATACATCCAGGTAGGATTGTTAAGAAGTATTTGGATATATAAGTCTAAAGCTCAGAAAACAGTTCTGGTTTGGAGATATAAATTCAAGAATTGCTGACATCAGTAGGGATGGAATCTAAATTCTTAGGAATAACTCTGAGCATCTAAGAAGACAGTGCTACATGACAAGGACCACTGATAAAGACCAATTAGAGAGGTAAGGAGAAAATCAAGAGACATTCATAACATGGAATCTGAGAGACAAACTTTTCTTAAGAGGAACTGATTACTTGCATAAGGAGCTCAGTAAGAGGAAAGGCAAGATGTACCTAATAGATTTGGCTGTGTGAAGGTCAGTAATGACTGTGGCAAAATATTGTCTGAAAGATCTGAGCCAAAACCAGATTGAAATGGGTTGAAAAGTGAATAGGATGTGAAGAACAAAAGATAGATTGTGCCATTCATTATATTGAGAAATGTGACTGGAAAAGAACAGAGAAATAGACCTCTAGCTGGCTGGACATATATGACCAAGGAAATATGAGCTGTGCTGTGCTTAGTCCCTCAGTTGTCCAACTCTTTGTGACCCTATGAATTGTGGCCCGCCTGGCACCTCTGTCCATGGGGATTCACTGGGAAAGAATACTGGAGTAGATAGCCCGTTCCCTTCTCCAGAGGATCTTCCCAACCCAGGGATTGAACCCAGGTCTCCCACATTGCAGGAGGATTCTTTATCATCTAAGCCACCAGGAGAGCTCAAGAATACTGGNGTTCCCTTCTCCAGAGGATCTTCCCAACCCAGGGATTGAACCCAGGTCTCCCACATTGCAGGAGGATTCTTTATCATCTAAGCCACCAGGAGAGCTCAAGAATACTGGAGTGGGTAGACTATCCTTTCTCCAGGGGATCTTCCCAACCCATAAATTGAATGAGGGTCTCCTGCATTGCAGGCGGATTCTCTACCAGCTGAGCTACTAGGGAAGCCTGAAGGAAATGTGTATGCTTGTTTTTAAGGATGGAGATACTAAAGTGTTTTTAAATGCAGAAAACACTGTTCAAGTAAATAATAAAAGCATAAAGATGTAAGATATAAAGAAAACATAAAGATGTAAAGCCTTTGAGAATGTAAGAGGAGATGGGATTCATTGCATATCTGACGATAGGAAGATTATTATAGGTTAGGACAAAGACAAATAGAATTTTATGAGAACAACATTAAAGTGGATGAAAGACCTTGTATAATATCAGTGTTGGGTGGAACAAGCTCTCTCTCCCTTCCGGAAGATGGTTCTCTTAATGGCCTTAATGAGTTTCTTGTTACGAAGACTGTAGATAATTGGGTTGACTAGTGGTGTTAGTACAGAATAGACTACAGCAAGCGTCCGATCAAGGGTCAATGAATAGCTCTCCTTCAGCCGTACATACATGAAGATGATGCTCCCAAAGAAGATGAGGACCACAATAAGATGGGAAGCACATGTAGAGAAGGCCTTCTTTCTCCCTGTGATCGTTTTTATCTGTAGCACAGTCCCAATGATTCTTCCATAAGACACCATAATAAAGAGGAAGGTGATAAGGATGATGAAGGCATTGATGGCAAAGTCCACCATGACATTAGTGGATGTGTCCTTGCAGGCCAAGCTCAGAAGAGGTGGAAAGTCACAGAAGATGTGTTGAATTTCATTGTAGCCACAAAAAGGAAGCTGGGAGACCAGGATGACTTCAGATATGGGACATAGAAAGCCACAGGTCCAACAACCAGCAGCCATCTTGGCACAGAACGTGGGGGTCATAACTGCAGGATAGTGGAGGGGCCGGCAAATGGCCAGGTATCGGTCATAGGCCATTGCTGTGAGAAGGTAGCATTCCGAGGCCCCTAGGGAGTGGAAGAAGTAGGTCTGAAGGAGGCATCCTGAAAAAGAAATGGTCTTCTTATCACTGAGAAGATTAGCTAGCATCTTGGGGATAGTGGTGGCTGTATACCACAGCTCCAAGAAGGAAAGAATACTGACAAAGTGGTACATGGGTGTGTGTAGGGCTGCATCCAGTCGTATGACTAGGAAGATGAGCATGTTGCCACAGATAGTGAACAGGTATGCCAACAGCAGCAGAGCGAAAAGCCAGCCCCTGATATGTCCTACCCTGGGGAAACCAAGGAGCACAAATTCAGCCAGGCTTGAGCGGTTGTGTGGCTCCATGAGAGGCTGAGGTGAAGAAGGAAAGAAGAAACTAGATGGAAGTGATTGAAAAATTAAACTCAAAAGTTTCTCTTTACTGTTTAGTCTTTTATTTTTTAATTTAAAGGCAGAACTTTCATTACTACTACCACTGCTATTGCTATTTATACCACCCTAAAAATAATAATAGCTAACTCTCATTAGCACTCACTGTGTACTGAGCATTTTACAAGTGCTTTGCATTCAATATTTTACTTAATTTTCACACATCCAATCAGATAAGTACCATTGCTATACATGTTTTACCAATGATAAAATTTAAGAAGACAAAATAGTGAGATTATGAGGATTTTCTATTTTATATAGATACCATGGTACAGAAACAGAATTTCACCTTATACATGCTAACTCCATGCTATTTACCTCTATGCTATGTGACCTTCCCCAAGCATTCTATTCCCCTAACCCGGTTCATAGTTTTTCCTTCAGTCAAGTCTCCAAAGGTTTGAGACAGGAGGTAGATGCACTCTCCCCACCTCCACCCCCGCAGGGTAAAGAAACTAGAGATTCATTCCCTGTGGACTGAAACTCCAAGGTGAGACTGCTGCTGCTGCTGCTAAGTCACTTCAGTCGTGTCCGACTCTGTGTGACCCCACAGACGGCAGCCCACCAGGCTCCCCCATCCCTGGGATTCTCCAGGCAAGAATAGCAGAGCAATTAAGAGGAGGCTGGCCCCTGCCCAGACCACATATTTCTCATTCTCAAAGTCAGGAGACCTCCCGAACCACACATGAAATCCACGTTGGCTAAGAGATGTATGTGCACACATGGGACAGTCCTGAAATATACCAAATATGAACAGTGAACCAGGAAAATAAAAATGATTGGCTAAAGAAAAACTAGGAAAAATATCCCATTAAACTAATTCAAATGGCCACAAGAGTGCGACTCAGGGACTCTCTAAGTCTGCCCTTTTTTCTATCGACACATATTGTACTCTTTTCCTCCTAGTAAATACTTTACATGTTTCACTACTTTCCATCTTTGTGGGAATTCTTTTCTGCAGAGCTGAAGGGCCTTTATCACTGATCACTGGTCTAATGGCTAGGATTTGGTTTTTTCACTGCCATGACCCAGCCTCAACCTCTGGCCAGGAACCTAAGCCCTACTTCAAGCTGTTGCAGGCCAAGGCCACTCGAGATCAGGGTGAATTTTGTCCATGAGATTAATGCAGTGACAAGCCTTTTCTAATTGCTCAGCTCACCGCTCTAAAAGTTTATTGGATACAGATGTATCTGGCATAAAGAATACAGAAAAAAACAAGCTATAATCCCTGGGTCCAGAAATCTTGCATCCTCCTGGAGAAGCAGACAAAGCAGTCTTCTTGATACAGCCTGTGATGTACAGAACACTACAAAGTGTTAAGGCAGGGGCCCATTTCTCAGACCAGGAAGACTGAGAAAGGCTTCTTAGAGGAGGAAGCCTTTGAATAGAATTTTCCAGGAAGAGTAGGAGTTATCTGTAAGAGGAAAAAAAACATTTCAGACAAAAAGCACACATGCAGATGCCGAACTGGAAGCAGCCTGATTTAGGGAAAGACATGCTTGCCTGTATGATAAGGCAACTGGGAAAGCTCACCCAATGATTTAAGATCTTACCCCAAAAGATGGGGGGAGCCATAGAAGAATATTAGGTCAGTAAATGACATGATCATATGAAGATTTTTAAATCACTGATATTTGACTATTTTAACCAAGCTCAGAGATGAAGGTGTGAATTTGCCTGTGGGTATCACTGATGGAAAGATGAGTAGAGTGTTAACACATCTGGTAAGAGAATGAAGGCTAAAAAATAAACATGAAAAAGTGGCAGTTAATATAAATCCTACATTTTCAGAAAAACAGAAATAAGTGATAAACATATAGCTGGCTTAATGATATTTCATAAGAACAAATATCAGACATTCTTATTCTCAAGACCAAAGTGAAGCAGATTCAAAAAGAAAAAGAAGGGAAAAGAAAAGAAACCATCATAACTAAAAACAAACAAAAAGCGCCACAAGCAATGTGACTTTAAATGCATAAAAATTATAACCAGTGTCAGTCACATCACATTTGCAGAGGGCTGTCCAATGGCACCCCACTGCAGCACTCTTGCCTAGAAAATCCCTTAGATGGAGGAGCCTGGTGGGCTGCAGTCCATGAGGTTGCTAACAGTTGGACATGACTGAGCGACTTCACTTTCACTTTTCACCTTCATGCATTAGAGAAGGAAATGGCAATCCACTCCAGTGTTCTTGCCTGGAGAATCCCAGGTACAGGGGAGCCGGGTGGGCTACAGTCCGTGGGATCGCAAAGAGTCGGACACGACTGAGCGACTTCACTTCACTTTCATTAAAGGTATTCAGTAAAAGCTAATTGCTTAAGCAAACAAATTAATGTGGAAATTATTTAAAAATTAGTAGATTCCCCTCCAAATAGTTCCCCTTCAATTCATACCTCA
This sequence comes from Oreotragus oreotragus, assembly GCA_006410675.1. Lineage (NCBI taxonomy): Eukaryota > Metazoa > Chordata > Mammalia > Artiodactyla > Bovidae > Oreotragus > Oreotragus oreotragus. Next base: position 369,795 of record SJYX01017588.1, on the reverse strand, counting down.
TACTTAAATCAAAACATTGTTCCCAAACCCAAAATACCCTGCAGAGGAAATAAATTCTGGGCTTGATATTTGTAAATCCTAAATTGACTCAAACGAATTAGTGGCATCCGGTCCCATCACTTCATGGGAGATAGATGGGGAAACAGTGTCAGACTTTATTTTGGGGGGCTCCAAAATCACTGCAGATGGTGACCGCAGCCATGAAATTAAAAGACGCTTACTCTTTACAAGAAAAGTTATGACCAACCTAGATAGCATATTCAAAAGTAGAGACACTACTTTGCCAACTAAGGTCCATCTAGTCAAGGCTATGGTTTTTCCAGTAGTCATGTATGGATGTGAGATTTGGACTGTGAAGAAGGCTGAGTGCTGAAGAACTGATGCTTTTGAACTGTGGTGTTGGAGAAGACTCTTGAGAGTCTCTTGCACTGCAAAGAGATTCAACCAGTCCATTCTGAAGGAGATCAACCATGGAATTTCTTTGGAAGGACTGATGCTAAAGCTGAAACTCCAGTACTTTGGCCAGCTCATGCGAAGAGTTGACTCATTGGAAAAGACTCTGATGCTAGGAGGGATTGGGGGCAGGAGGAGAAGGGGACGACAGAGGATGCAATGGCTGGATGGCATCACTGACTCTATAGATGTGAGCCTGAGTGAACTCCGGGAGTTGGTGATGGACAGGGAGGCCTGGCGTGCTGCGATTCATGGGGTTGCAAAGAGTTGGACATGACTGAGCGACTGAACTGAACTGAATTAGTGTTTAAGACATTCTTCTTGAATGTATTCTAATTCTAAAGGTATTGTATATTAACCTCTCTAATTGCAAGAGACAAACATGCTAAAACAGAAATCTTTGCTTGATCACAACCTGGCACCTTTGCTCCTCTGCACCATTTGCTTCTGGTTTACCTCTCAGCCCATTTTTTCCATCTGGTAACTTGCTTCTCATCCTTCAAAGTGAGGTCAAATGTCAACTCATTAGTGACACCTTTTCTGATTCCCCCAGAAAATGTTTATTCCTTCTTCAAAGTCCTCATAATGTTTACAGAGTCCACTTAACATATTGCATTACCTTTATAATGTCTGTATTCCTCGTAAATTGTAAGATCTTTGAGAGTAAATGTGATACCTTATTAACTATTGTATATACCCCACCAGTGCCTAGAACAATGAGGATAGAAGTTGTAAATTCAATGTTTCTTGAACATAACTTGAATTTCTGCAGATAAATTCATTTTTCTATTGCATTTGAACACATCCTTCTTGGTTTTTTTGGTGTCTTAAGTTTAATATCCCTACTAAACTTAGCAGCTCAAGTTTTGTCTTGCCTCCTTTCTTCTAATTCTGTTGAAAACCATCATTACCCTGACCCACCAAGAAAAATTAAATCCAATAAATATTTTGATCATTTTTTGTGTATCAGTTCAGTTCAGCTCAGTCGCTCAGTCATGTCTGACTCTTTGCAATCCCATGAATCACAGCACGCCAGGCCTCCCTGTCCATCACCAACTCCTGGAGCTCACTCAGACTCACATCCATCGAGTCAGTGATGCCATCCAGCCATCTCGTCCTCAGTCGTCCCCTTCTTCTCCTGCCCCCAATCCCTCCCAGCATCAAAGTCTTTTCCAATGAGTCAACTCTTCAGGTAAGGATTATTGAGGGTCTTCTCTGGTGGCTCAGGTGGCAAAGAACTTGCCTGCCAGTGGCAGAAGATCCAAGAGACACAGGTTCCGTCGCCTGGAGACTCCCATGGATTCTTTGGGGAAGAATTGTAGGAGGGCTGGGAGTTTGAGTTTTAATCTACCTACTAGAAGACAGATGTGGTTTCTATCCAAGTGCCCTCCTAGGAACCTAGCCTTAGCCTGATTCTCATCTGTATCTGGGGCTGTATCCCCTTGCCTGTGTCCCTCATGGCCTAAGACAGTCTAGGGAGTTGCAAAGTGTTGGACATGACTGAGTGAGCACGTTAGTGATGATATTGATGAGTGAAGGTTATCGATGATATTTTATCTTTCTACAAATTAGCTTTGTTTCAACAAAGCTAACTGTATATGTAGGGTAAGTAAGTTCTTACAAACATGGAATAATTTCAGTAGCACTCTGAAGACCTCTAGATCTTAACACTGGTTCATCATCAAGTGTCTTTAATGTCCCCAGTGAGAGAGCTATGTACAGCCCTTTCCACATGAAACGTTTTCAAACACAGGTGGCTGCTCCTGAGATGATACAATATCTCATTAGACCTTCTTAGTTACAGTTCTTATGTCATGAATTATTTTCTCAGAAACCTCTACTCTCTGCCATCCTTGCCAGAATGTAGCCAATCTACAGCACTATACAGGGAAACTTCTTGTCTCTCAAAATAGTCATTAACCAATCTCTTGGTTGTAGAGTGAAATTAAGTATCAAACAGGAGAGTAGACAAGGTAACCTGTAAAGTTTCCTCTAAATTAGAAACTCTATGATTCTCAGAATTGGACAGCCCAAGTCCCCATGATTTAAGTCATCTTTCTGCCAACCCAACTCTCTAACTTCAAAATATTATGTTTTCAGATCCTTTATTAGAGGTCCCCCCTTTCAGATCCTCAGATCACCTACCAGCCACTGAACATCATTTGGTATCTGCCTTTGTCTCGCTTTGATCAGGTATATGTGGGAGATAGAGACTGTACCTAGAAGCCTTTTCTCCTCTTTAAGAAATTCCATTCCCATGGGGCAGAGTCCCCAGAGCTAACCTTGACTGTCTCAGGCCACGAGGGACACAGGCAAGGGGGACACCTTCAGCCTCGGACACAGATGAAAATCAGGCTTAGGCGAGGCTGCTGGGAGGGCGTTTAAATAGAGGCCACGTCTATCTTTAACCAGGTGGACTCAAAGAAGCCTTTCCCCAAATGCTTGCCATCTTTTCACCAGTTCTCCAACCTCTATTCCTCTCCCCATCTCTAGTGACTTCTCAACAGACTCCTGGACTCTGGCTCTGCAGAAATGACCCATAACCCTACAATTCTTCCCATAAACATACATTCATATTTCCTTGTCTTGCCTCACAAGTCCAAAAAGACTTTTTATATCCTCTCATCTTTTCAAATAATGAGTTTTCTTAATTATTTGCCCAATCCAGCCAAACACCGTTCTTTCTTTGAGAAAACTTTCTTATAGGAGTGGTTGTTCTGGAAAAACAAAACAAAGGTTTAGAGCCTCAGAAACCTAAATTTCAATCTGGCTCTCATAAAATACCCATTTACTGATCCTTTGCTGAGTAGTGTTGTTCTAAGTAGAATGCATGTATCAGCTGATATGATAGTTGCAATTTCTCTATGAGGTTGCTGCTGCTGCTGCTGCTGCTGGTAAGTCGCTTCAGTTGTGTCAACTCTATGCAACCTCATAGACAGCAGCCCACCAGGCTCCCCTGTCCCTGGGATTCTCCAGGCAAGAACACCGGAGTGGGTTGCCATTTCCTTCTCTAAGGCATGAAAGTGAAAAGTGAAAGTGAAGTCACTCAGTTGTGTCCGACTCTTAGTGACCCCATGGATTGCAGCCCACCAGGCTCCTCCATCCATGGGATTCTCCAGGCAAGAGTACTGGAGCTGGGTGTCATTGCCTTCTCTGCTATGAGGTTGGTACAACTGTTATTCTCATGTTAAACTCTCTGAAGCACAGAGAGTTTAAAAATATATCCAAGATCACACAGCTAGTACAAATCCTTGTCAGGATTATGAAGCAAAGTGTTCTGACCCCAGAACCTGTGCTCATCACTTCTAAGCTCACTGCCTTCAGTGGCTGATGGAATAACCAAGGGCACATAGCCACCTGGCCACCACTCATTATCTATATGCCCTGAAGCAGTCATTCATCTCTGTGAATCTACATTGTCTCATGTATAAATCTGTGTTGTGAGGGTTATGTAAAAATTAATAGGAAAAGTGAGTATATTAGTTTTAAAATGTGTCTGCACATATTCTTGTTTCACTTAGTAGATGTAGAGTGGATGTTTTTTCATTAAACTCGTCCAAATAACTGTGAAGGCATCTCAATTACTTAACCTCTCATAACCTATTTTCTTCACCCTTAAAGTATATTTAGGTTGCTTTTAGAATTAGAGCACATAGTAATGCCTTCCATGCAGTGGACAGGAACACACCTTAGAGTTTAACAAAATTTGATTTATTGCAATGAGAGAGATTGCACATCATATGGACTGTGGAGAATTTCAGTAAGGGGTTGTTAGAAAATAATTTGTTTTAGTGGTATGGTTTCATGTTAGGTGATTCAAGGGAAGGTCCAAAGAAACAGGAATTGGTCTGAATTGGATCCTGTCAGTTACTTGAGATAATTCTGTGACTGAGTATCTTAATAAATTTAATTAGAAGGTAAACTAAACTTGCAGTTGATAAGCAATAGTCAGTGCTAGTGACTCAACAGTCTCATCTCCTGAAAAGAGCAACAAGGCCACCAAGATTTCACACAAAAATAGAAATCACCTAAATGTATTATGTTTTTTAATCACACTTCCCTCTGCTTGGGACAGTCCTAGAAAAGAATTCTGTTACTGTATCCCTCTACCCTGACTCCTTTCACCAAGGTAATACCACCTCATTCTTGTAGTAACATCTCTTCCTAACGAGGTCTGATCTAACCACACTGTATAAATACCCTATCTATATATATGCCCCATCTTTCAACACTTTTTCTGTCCATTGCATCGTAGCCATTCCTTTCACAGAACAAATTTTAATTACTTATTCATGTTTATTTCTTTATCAATATATGATAAAGTTGGTGAAGAGAAAGGCCAATGGTGCTTAATACATCATTCAGTGCCAAGTATTTTTTTTCTTGCACAAAGTAGATATGCAAGAACTATACGTTGAATGAACAAATTAAGAAAAGGCTTTTCTGATACCCTCTATCACACACATAAATATACACAATATTTATAACCAAGATAGGCCAGATTCTCCTATTAAATGTTTACAGAGAACTATGAATTTCTACATTCCTCCCATTTCTAATAATTTATTATCTATTTCCAAATTGAATGTAAGCTTCATGAAGGTAGAGATGATTTTTTACTCTGTATTTGTCCATCCAATGCTATTTTTTTGGTTTTGGCGGGTGGGTGGGGCGGGAGGGGATGCCATTCAGCTTGTGAAATCTTAGTTGCCTGACAAAGGATTGAATGCAGCCCAGGCAGTGAAAGCCAGAAATCCTAATCACTAGGTCACCAGGAAACCCTCATTCAATGCTATATTTTTTATTGCCTAATACAGTGTCTGGATTAGAAAAAAACATTTAGTATAATTTTAAAA
>SJYX01017588.1:321730-352380 GCA_006410675.1 Oreotragus oreotragus | reverse complement strand
CTCATTGGAAAAGACCCTGATGCTGGGAAAGATTGAGGGCAGGAGGAGAAGGGGGCGACAGAGGATGAGTTGGCTGGATGGCATCACTGACTCGATGAACATGAGTTTGGATGAACTTTGGGAGTTGGTGAAGGACAGGGAGGCCTGACTTGTTGCAGTCCATGGGGTCCCAAAGAGCAACAGACCAACAGCAACAACCCCCACAGTCCGGTGGACACAGAATGAGCCACCGGGACTGCAGCAGAGTGGACAGAAGCGGGAGAGGAGGGCTGTGGCCGGCGAGGACAGAGGGGAACGTCTGGCTTCTACTCTGAGTGAGATGGGAGCCAGTGAGGGTTTTGAGCAGAGGCGTGACATGACGCGACACGCCGTAGATGTCCACAGGATCCCTCTGGCTGCTGTATGGAGGAAAGACAGAAGGGCTGGGCTATGAGGAGGCCACAGCAGGAGCGATGGAGGAGCAGGAAGGGCAAGGTCGACGGCCACACCTGCAGGCTTTACTGACGCACCGGTGGTGGACGTGAGAGAGCGAGAGGGGCCAAAGACGCTCTGGGAATCCAGTGTCATTCTTGGTTTGCGTTTGTTTTGTTTCTGCCCATTCTTTTCTGTGTAATTATGGCAAAGCACGTAACAAAATCTACTATTTTAACCAACTGTACTTTTCACAGGCGTTGAGCGCATTCACATTGTTGCACAAGCATCACAACCATCCATCTCCAAACCTTTTTCACCACCTACCCATCCTATCACAGGAAGCCTTTCCGAGTCATTTTACCTGCAGTGAATTTCGCTGGTAATCCAGCCTCCGTCTTTCTTTCTTAGCAAGTGTGTGTGGCTCATGAACATTTACTAATACGGCAGCTACATTTAGTCTTAGTTCTGCCATCATAGTTTATGATATGCTTTCTGCTTTTATAGCTTTTGTGGGGGTTGTCAATTTTCACCATATGCTCTCTGTTTTCTTTGTTTTATTTTTTGTGTATATATCTTCTGACAATTTGGAAGGCTGTGTTTTTCATCCCATAGTTATCTTCACAATTATACTGTCATATGATTCCCTTAATCCTCTGTTTCTTTAGACAATGTTTATTTTCTTCCTACTATGAGTGATGCCCAAATTAGAATATTCCTACTTTCCCCTCTCCTTCTCCCTCATCCATCAAATTATTTTAGCTGATTATATTAGTTTTTCCATTTGCCTTTGTACCTCTAATATTATTTCCATCTCTAAACGATTTTGGGGACTTCTAGCTATAAACACAGAAGACAGTTTATATATATTAGCTCCCTCCTCTGACCTCCACCCTCCCTCCTGTAGTTTATATCAGTTCTGTGTTATCTCTTTTGTTCTTTTTATATAACAGTCACAATACATTCGTTTTGGACATGGTCCTACAGCTAAATAGATTGTCCTTGCCGGTACCCTTGCCGAAGTTACTCTGCTTACTCTTGGTTATCCTAAGCGTTGTTGCTCAGTCGCTCAGTCATGTCCAGCTCTTTTCAACCCCATGGACAGCATCACACAAGGCTTCCCTGTCTTTCGGTATCTGTTGGAGCTTGCTCAAACTCGTGTCCATCGAGTCGGTGAGACCATCCAACCATCTCATCCTCCGTCGCTCCCTCCTCCTCCTCCTACCCCCAATCTTTCCCAGCTCTTTCAGGGGCTCTTCGCATCCAGCGGCCAAAGGATTGGAGCTTCAGTTTCAGCATCAGTCCTTCCAATGAATATTCGGTGCTGATTCCCTTTAGGATTGACTGGTTGGATCTCCTTGCAGTCCAAGGGACTCTCAAGAGTCTTCTCCAACACCACAGTTCAAAAGCATTGATTCTTCAGTGCTCAGCCTTCTTTATGGTCCACTCTCACATCAGGCNCGGCCAAAGGATTGGAGCTTCAGTTTCAGCATCAGTCCTTCCAATGAATATTCGGTGCTGATTCCCTTTAGGATTGACTGGTTGGATCTCCTTGCAGTCCAAGGGACTCTCAAGAGTCTTCTCCAACACCACAGTTCAAAAGCATTGATTCTTCAGTGCTCAGCCTTCTTTATGGTCCACTCTCACATCAGGCTTCCCTGATGGCTCAGACGGTAACGAATCCACCTGCAATGTGGGAGACCCGGGTTCGATCCCTGGGTCAGGAAGATCCCCTGGTGAAGGAAATGGCAACCCACTCCAGTACTCTTGCCTGGAAAATCCCATGGACAGAGGAGCCTGGTGGGTTACAGTCCATGGGGTCAAAAAGAGTCGGACACGACTGGGCGACTTCACTTTCTTTCTCACATCTGTACGGCTACTGGAAAACCCATAGCTTTGACCAAATGGACCTTTGTCGGCAAAGTGATGTCTCTGCTTTTTAACATGCTGTCTATGTTGGTCATAGCTTTTCCTGCAAGGAGCAAGCATCTTTTAATTTTGTGGCTGCTGTCACCATCCACAATGATTTTGAAGCCCAAGAAAATAAAGTCTGTCACTGTTTCCATTGTTTCCCCATCTATTTGCCATAAAGTGATGGGACAGGATGCCATGATCTTATTTTTTTGAATGTTGAGTTTTAAGCCAGCTTTTTCACTCTCTTCTTTCACCTTTATCAAGAGGCTCTTTAGTTTCTCTTTACTTTCTGTCATTAGGGTGATGTCATCTGCATATCTGAGGTTAATATTTCTCCTAGCAATCTTGATTCCGGTTTGAGCTCCATCCAGCTTGGCATTTCGCATGATGTACTCTGCACTGAAGTTACATAAGCAGGGTGACAATATATAGCCTTAACGTACTCCCTTTCCAATTTTGAACCAGCCTGTTGTTCTATGTTCAGTTCTAACTGTTGCCTCTTGACCTGCATATAGGTTTCTCAGGAGGCAAGTAAGGTGGTCTGGTATTCCCATATTTTTAAGAATGTTCCACAGATTGTTGTGATCCACATAGTCAAAGGCTTTGGCATCGTCAATGAAACAGAACTAGATGGTTTTCTGGAATTCCCTTGCTTTTTCTATGATCTAACAGATGTTGGTAATTTGATCTTTGGTTCCTCTGCCTTTTCTAAACACAGCTTGTACACCTGGAAGTTCTTGGTTCACATACTATCGAAGCCTAGCTTGAAGGATTTTGAGCATTACCTTGCTAGCATGTGAAATCCTATGAGCATCCTCTATTCATTTATGCAAGAAGGGCTCATGCAAGCTACAATTTTTTTAAAATGTGTTTTAAACGTTTTTCTGCTGACTTTCTATTTAAAATCTGATTCATCTGGGCCTTAAATTCTTTCTTCATTCATTCATTCAACAAAGTGTGCCAGTTACTGTTCCAGACCCGGATAACACAAAAATGAGCACAACACACCGATGCCATGACCCGCATGTAGCTTATTGTCTAGTTGGCAGAGACATATGATGAGCCAGGCCAGTAAGTAAAATATTTGGTGCGCTGGACTGAGATAAGTCCAGGGAGAAAAATAAAGCAGGTGATGGGGGACCTGGCTCAGGTTTGTGAACTAGAAGAGACAGGTCCACAGACTTTCTTGCCCAGAGCCCAGGAGTGCATACTGGGCTGTTGGCTCTGCCTTCAGAGCATCTCTCACTCTGGAAAAGGGCTTTACTAGCTCGGTCAGAGCCCTTGTTCCAGCTCCACACCCTGGACCCTGGAACACACTCTAGAGCCTGACTGAGAATGGTTTATCTGCTGCTGTGCCATATCTGACTCTTTGTGACCCCATGAACCCTGTCCTTCAGTATCTCCCGGATTTTGCCCAAGCTCATGTCTATTGAGTTGATGATGGTGTCTAACCATCTCGTCCTCCGTCACCCTCTTCTCCACCTGCTCTCAATCTCCCCCAGCATTGGGGTCTTTCCCAGTGAGGCAGCTCTTCACATTAAGTGGCTAAAGTAATAGAGCTTCAGCTGCAGTATCAGTCCTTCCAGTGAATATTCAGGGTTGACTTCCTTTAGGAATGACTGTTTTGATCTCCTTGCTGTCCAACCAGATGCACGTAGCAGACACCCAGCTACAGTGCTGTGGAGGCAGACGGTCTGGGGCCGTCACCAGAACCAGGTCTCTCCCTGCTCCCTTCCCACTCCGCCCTCATTAGTGAAGGCCTTTCATTCCCATGCTCTTTCTCTGGATCCATGTTCCCTTCCCAGTAGACTTCAGCTTACATGGCATTGGCCAGGGTGGGTCATGTGGCCACCCTTGTCTGCAAGGGAGTATGGGAAGCTGAATATCTGTGACTGGGTCATTGCTCCCATAAATGGATATAGGACTGGGGGTTTACTGTGTCTGACACAGATGGAGTTTGTGTTTCTTTTCCTGGTTATCCTTATTTGGAGGTGATCTCCAGGAGAGAGAGGACAATGGCAACTCAACTCTGCCGATCGAAGCTGTAAGTGCCCCCATGGGCTGATGTTTACACTTCTGATCTCCCAACGATATGTTGACCCCTCCATGCGCCAGCAGTGTTCTGGCTTCCTCTCCATGGCTTTGTATGATACGGTCATATTCAGTGGTGTGACTCCAAGATTCATAATGTTTTCTTTTATTTTTTTAATAGGTGTTATCAGCATCTGTTCTTAATATCTTCTATTTGTTATAACAAGGGTGGCCATATGGTTTAATATCCAAAGTAGAGTACGTTTGAGGGTAAAAGGGGGACAGTATTGAAAATGATAAGTACTACCTGGGACTGTCTTAAGCCAAGACATTATAATAACCCTGGTAATCACTGAGGCAGAAAAACACTGTTGATTCTTGTAAGTTGATCTGATGTCTTACAGATTGAGAGTTGTATCTTTATATCTGCACCCCGTGTTCTAAGAATTAGCTTGTTGATTCTCTTGGGTTTTCTGTGTACATGATCTGCCAATAATGGTAATTAGGGTTTTTCTGTCTTGTTCCCAACTCTTTATGCCTTTTTCTTATCTTATTGCTTGGGCCAGAGGCGTCCCTGGTGACTCAGATGGTAAAGAGTCTGCCTGAAGTGTGGGAGACCCGGGTTCATTTACTGGATGGGGAAGATGCCCTGGAGAAGGAAATGGCAACCTACTCCAGTATCCTTGCCCGGAAAATTCCATGGATGGAGGAGCCTGGCAGGCTACAGTCCACGGGGTCGCAAAGAGCTGGACACGACCGAGCGACTTCACTCACTCAGAGGCAGGAGTGCTGTATGGAACCATAGTGGTGGCAGACCTGCTTTTCTTGCTTCCAGCCTTAAAGTTGAACAACGCTCAGTGTCTAGGAGACAGAGATGGCATGTGTACAGAGGAAAGCCTGGCTTCTCCCGTCACTGAGGCCAGACAGAAAAGGCCCCATGGAGGAGACACCATGTGACATTTTGTTCCCTTCTGCTTTCCTAGAAAACCCTTTTGCCGTGCCTCAGGATGGGGGAGGTGAGACCTAAGGCACCTGGCTCAGCCTCCAAGAGGAACAACTTCAAGACGCCGGGGAGAGCCAAGACGGCCGTGGCGGTGGTGGAGGAGAAGATGCTACCTGTGCCTGAACCCCCTTCCCTGGACTTCTAAGACTAGAAGCAAACAGTGGTGGGAGGCCAGGGTGCAGGAAGGGCTTCTGAGCCACCCGTCTGTGAGCAATAGTCCCACTCTGGGCTGGTGGCTTCTGAGAGGTGGCACCACCGTGGACTCAGGATGACCGACACGGCTGCTCAGGCCAAGCCAAGCAGAAGGATTCAGGCCTGTGCATCCTACCCATGGTTCCCTTGCCCCTGCTCCCTCCAGTAGTGGCCCATGGGCCTATCCGTGTCAGGATTTTGAATGTGAGTGTGTGTGAGTGTGTGTGCGTGTGTATGCTTAGGGGTGTCTTTTTGTTTGATTGGTTTTATTGGGGTCCCCCAAGTTCTCTGATGGGCCTGGGTCCGCTTGTGGTGGGGGTCCTGGCCAGCTCTTGCTGGCAGCTGTGAGCCAGATGGAGTTGGCAAGTGTGGGGTACAGCCCCACTGTGCCTCCAGGGGTGCTTGGGATGCAGAAATGCCGGTGGGGATGCGTTCTTATGGAATTATTTTCCCGTAATGACAGTGATGAGAGACACGTCTCAGGCCATGTACGGGGCAGGCAGTAGACTATCTTCACACACACCCGCTCTCATCACTTGGGAAGTGAGCAGGATGAACTCCCTGCAGAAATGGCCTGGGTCTCACAGCCAGGAGGAGACCAGTTCTCGGCTTGACCTCAGAGGTCTAAGAACCCAAGGTCAAAGCTCCCCAGCCCAGGGCACCCCCAGTACCATCCCTGGAGCCTCTCCCCAGTGGCTTCCCAGGGGATGGGCCATTGCCCCAAGCTTTCCACTACTGCTGCCCCAGGACCCTCTTACAGCATATTCTGTTTAAGCACCTACTGTATATCAGGCTTGCTGGGCAGTGATCTGGAAAGGAGCTGAGTCAGACAGGCCTCCTCCTTGCCCCCAGAGGGAAGAAACAGACACACAGATCTTTGCTGGACAGAGTGATGAGCACTATGGAAACCCAGAAGGGAAGGTTCTAGAAGCCCTTCCCGTTTAAGGCAAGACTTCCATGCAAACCTGGATGTTCGTAGTATCTGTCCACTGAGCTCACCACCACTGCCACCCACCCCACTGCCCCAGGGCGCACACGTGGAAGGGCATGATCTGGGAAATGATCACATAAATCCCTGAAGGCCAAACTGGCAGTGTAGACACCCTCATCCCTCTGGTGTTAGTGATGCCAGAATCTCCCCCAGCACCCAGCTGGGTGGGTCCCTGCTCCTCTACTCAAATACCTTTACTCAGCTAGACCCAGTGTCTCCAACGGACCCTCCATCCATCACATGTGGCAGAGAGCAGGCAGACTCGTGGTACTGGTCAGCTAGGGGAGAGGACAGGGAAGAAATAAGCAGTGAATAGGAAGGTAGTAACAGCAGTGAGCCCTAAGCCAAGAATTCAATCAAAACGGGGTTCTGAGGGTTAAGTTTGGCTAGTCTGGGAAGGCCTTTCTGAGCAAGTTAAGCCCAGACCTGAATGGTGAGCAAGAGCCAGCCATGGACATTGAAGATAGAAGAGATTTCCAGGCAGAGGGAATAGCTAGTGCAAAGACCCCGAGGCAGCAACTGGCTTGATGATCTCAAGGAACCAAGAGAAAGTTGGGCTGGCATGAATACAGAAGAAATGTAGGAAGAGAGGCAGGTGACAGCCCAGACACTCTGGTTCACCGAGAGACACCTGAAGCGGGACAGACATAACACCCACCCTCTGATAAAGCAGAAGGACATTTCAAGGGCGTCAAGCATTCTGCATCCAGCCTGGCTCATCAACCCCATAGAGAAGGGTCTCCTCCCATTTCAGGGACTAGGATACTGAGACTCAGATGGGTCAGGTGACTTGCCCAAGGTCACAAGGGCAAGCTGAGGAAGACCCAGACCTATAGCTTGAGTCTCATCTCTTCCAGACAGTGCTGCCAGAACCCAGGGGTACAGTTTGGCGGAGGCCAAGCTGGAGAACCTCTACCTGGGGTCTTGCTTAGGTCCTGCTTCCTTCACCTTGGATGCTGAGTCATCCTCGGACCTGCCCCGGGACTTGTTCAAGTGGAGCAGCTGTTGCCCTGGAGGGTTGCTTAGCAGCCATTCGGCGCAGCTGGATCAGCCCACACCTGCATCCCATGCACAGAACCCTGGGAGTCAGAGAAACCCCGGCCAGGGGGAGGGGTTGGGCACAGGCCCAGACTGACTTCAGCTCTGTAGGAAGATCAGGGTGACCTCAGGCAAGTCCTGTGCCTTCTTTACTGTCCGTTGCCCCATCTCTAAAAGGAAGGGGTTGGACCAGGTTTTTAAGGGGCTTGCATCTCCAGCTTCCTGAGGTTCTGAGTGGAGCTCATGCAGCTGTTCACACGGAGACACTTCCGCTGCCAAGAGGGAGCTGGTGGCCCTGCCTCCCTGCCACAAACACTGGGCCCAGGGTCACTGTCAGAGAGACCAGCAAGGGCTGCGGTCCCCTGACTTGTGCCACTCAGCTTGAAAACTTGCAGGACGCTACTCCTGGCCCCACAGAGGTCTCTCCAGGAGGGACTGATGACCCCTTGGGTGTTTACGGTCGCAGCCGGTAAGGGATCAGAATGCTCTGTTGTAAGCAGGTGGCCCCTCACCATGTAGCTCAGCGCCCATCACAAACAGCAAAGCAGCGGGGCAGCCTGGGATGCAGGGGACAGAGTGTGGGGACCCACAGCCCTGCCCCTTCCCCACTGGGCGGTCTTGGGCAAGTCATCTCACCTCTCTGAGGTTTGCCTGTCCAGTGTGTGGGGTGGGGGCCGCAGCTGGAGTGATCGAGCGGTGGGGGGCCGTGTGGGAGGTGTGAATGCCCATCTGAAAGGCAGGCATGCCGTTCAGTCCCTCCCGGTGTCCAGAGGTCCTCAAAGCCCCCGGGAGATGGGCCACCCTGGCAAAAATCTGTCCCATTCTACCATGGCAGATAGACGTGCCAGTGAGTAGAGCGCCCCTGAGAGGAAGATGCTCAGGGCAGAGACAGGTTCAAGTAAAGATTTAGAGACTTAGTGGTTTTTAGTGACTCCCAAACCTGTTTTTTCAAGCTGCCTACTCTTACTTTTTACTGTGAGCTTCTGGCTATTACCATGTACTCTGCAAAAATAACAACAACAATAATAATACTATGGGAAGAAAAACAAAAAAGAAGAGAAAGACGATGGCAATATATCCGCTGAGGAATCTGCCCTTAACCCCTTGTATTCGTAAGGACTTTTTCCCATTTACTGTGAGCTTCTGGCTATTACCATGTACTCTGCAAAAATAACAACAACAATAATAATACTATGGGAAGAAAAACAAAAAAGAAGAGAAAGACGATGGCAATATATCCGCTGAGGAATCTGCCCTTAACCCCTTGTATTCGTAAGGACTTTTTCCCACTGGGAACTGTGTGTTATCACGAGCAGTTTTATGCTTTCCTTCTCGTCTGTGTTTAGTGTAATTGTGTGTTTTGGAATCTCTACGCAGAACTAATACCTGCTGGCACCCATGGGTCTCTCTGCCCTAGCCCAAACCTCGGAGATCCCCCTGCAGCTCAAGGAGCAGCCTGCTATACAGGAGGGCCCGGGACTGCCAGATGCCAGCCCGACATCTGATGCTGACCGGGACCTATAGGAAACAGGCCTTAACTGAAAACATACACACACCCGTGTGCACGCACACCCGTACGCACGCACACACGTGCACACACATGAATCTGCAGGTAGAGCCCATCTCTCTGATGCTTTATAGTGAAANTCAGTCCCTCCCGGTGTCCAGAGGTCCTCAAAGCCCCCGGGAGATGGGCCACCCTGGCAAAAATCTGTCCGATTCTACCATGGCAGATAGACGTGCCAGTGAGTAGAGCGCCCCTGAGAAGAGGATGCTCAGGGCAGCGACAGGTTCAAGTAGAGATTTAGAGACTTAGTGGTTTTTAGTGACTCCCAAACCTGGTTTTTTCAAGCTGCCTACTCTTACTTTTTACTGTGAGCTTCTGGCTATTACCACGTACTCTGCAAAAATAACAACAATAATAATACTATGGGAAGAAAAACAAAAAAGAAGAGAAAGATGATGGCAATATATCCGCTGAGGAATCTGTCCTTAACCCCTTGTATTCATAAGGACTTTTTCCCGCTNTACTGTGAGCTTCTGGCTATTACCACGTACTCTGCAAAAATAACAACAATAATAATACTATGGGAAGAAAAACAAAAAAGAAGAGAAAGATGATGGCAATATATCCGCTGAGGAATCTGTCCTTAACCCCTTGTATTCATAAGGACTTTTTCCCGCTGGGAACTGTGTGTTATCACGAGCAGTTTTATGCTTTCCTTCTCGTCTGTGTTTAGTGTAATTGTGTGTTTTGGAATCTCTACGCAGAACTAATACCTGGTAGCACCCATGGGTCTCTCTGCCCTAGCCCAAACCTCGGAGATCCCTCTGCAGCTCAAGGAGCAGCCTGTTATACAGGAGGGCCCGGGACCTCCAGATGCCAGCCCGACATCTGATGCTGACCGGGACCTATAGGAAACAGGCCTTAACTGAAAACACATACACACACCCGTGCGCACGCACACACGTGCACACACATGAATCTGCAGGTAGAGCCCATCTCTCTGATGCTTTATAGTGAAACAGCAGGTAGGCAGCTGGTGTTCCTGGGGTGGTGGCATTTCCCTTCTTCATCCAACACATTCAGGCAAGTTCAGCCCCTGGGCTGGAAAAGACTTGGGGGAATCAGGGAAAACACGGCCAGGAGTGGGGTTGGCAGTCTTCTTAAGAGAAGCGTCCTGGCTCCCCTGAGGCCATTCCACCGAGATTATGGGTGTGGCTGGACCTGGCACCATCTCCCATGTACCCAGCAGATGCCCGGACCCCTGCCCACACCAGGCTGGGGTCCCACCCCTTGGCTCTCTCTCCAGACCACAATCCCTGCTCAAGCCCTGTCTCCTGGCTCCTCTGACACCCCATTTAGTGTGTCTACTAGAGGCCATGCCATGAAAGAAGACACGTTTCCCAGTCTCAGGCTTTTAAAAATTGTTTATTGGTTTATTTTCATTTCTTCAGTTCGGCTGATTGGCCCCCACCAGTAGGAGGAGTCTTGGCCTAGGGGGTCCTGAGAGGTGAATTTGCAGATTTGGCAGTGACCCCAGTTGACCTGACAGCCTCAAGCAGAGATGCTGGCGGCATTGCTTGTCAGTGTTGAGGGGCCACTGTGTCACTACACAGACGTCTGGGTGGGCCCCCCTCTCTATGGCAACTTTGGGGGATTCTTATCTTACTGCTCATCAGTGAGCATCAGATAGTGTCTGCCTGTTCTCAATGGCCTTCTGAAAGGTCAGCGGGGCAGCCGCCCACCCAGTGATGGGATGACACTCTGGTCACTGCCACCTGCAGCCCCAGAACTCACCACTAGGCTGGGGTGATGTCCTGTCCCCTCTGGAAAGTCCACATCTCACACCGTGTGGCTGTGTGGCCGACTCCAAGCTCCCCAGCTCCTCTTGAGGGCATAAATGCAGTGCCAGATGGTACTCGAGTGATCATATGCAGCTTTGGGGCCCGTGGCCTGAAAACTCAAAAGTTGAGTTGAGCAGTCAGGTGAGACAGAAGATTCTAGAAAATCCATTTTGCTCATACATGCAAATTTTGTTCAACAAAAATTTACCCAGCACCCCTCTGGGAAGAGTTTCTGCTGCAGATGGAGAAGTCGGGGGAATCTGCCGTGTCCGAGGGAGAGGCCAGGACCCCCTACAAAATGACTTGCTGTGCCTGATGGTTAGGAATGCTCAAATCCACAGGGAGAATAAGTGACCTACCGTCCCCGCCCGTGCCCGTGGATGATGCAGGCAGAGGGCGGCTCTGCTGGTCAGCGGGTTTCCGGGCCGCCGGAAACAGTGGGGCCGCCCTCAGGCTGGCGGGTCCGTGGCGGAAAACCAGCCTCCACGCTCCAGCAGGGACAGACACGCTTACTGGGCAAATAGGGTTCTGTGCCTCCAATCCAAGGTGGGCCATACTGGAGCTTCTTTCCCCCAGCCTTCAACCCCATCTTTCCCAACTGACCCAGAGCAGTGATCGCCCTCTGACCGGGTCCAGCTAGCTCGGGAGTTTCCAGCTCAGGTGCTAGTCCAACCCTCCCCACCAGCCCACCCGACTCCCCACCAGCCCACCCAACTTGAGCTCCACCCCAAGGTCCAGACCCTCAGCACACACCCTCCTCCTCCCCACTGGAGCCTCTTTCCCCCAGCCTTCAACCCCATCATTCCCAACTGACCCAGAGCAGTGATCGCCCTCTGACCAGGTCCAGCTAGCTCGGGAGTTTCCGGCTCAGGGACTAGTCC
Source organism: Oreotragus oreotragus (assembly GCA_006410675.1). Taxonomy (NCBI): domain Eukaryota; kingdom Metazoa; phylum Chordata; class Mammalia; order Artiodactyla; family Bovidae; genus Oreotragus; species Oreotragus oreotragus. The sequence continues at coordinate 340,571 of SJYX01017588.1, read as the reverse complement.
AACCCTCCCCACCAGCCCACCCGACTTGAGCTCCACCCCAAGGTCCAGACCCTCAGCACACACCCTCCTCCTCCCCAAACCTCCCAGCCTCCTGGCTGGAGCAGAGAAAAGGACCAGGCAAATGCTGAGGGGGATGGACAGGGTTGACGTCACTGTTTTGCTGCTGCAGGCACGTCCTTGGGGTACGTTGAGGATCTTTGGAGAGGCTGTGGGGAGGGTCTTTCATGCCCCTGTTTTCAGGCAAGGAGGGCCAGGCCAGGATGCAGCCTCATGCCCACACACATGCACACTCTCTCACACACACACACACACACCTCCCTTCCTTGGTGCTGGGAGGGGGACAGAATAACCTTTTGAATAAAGATTCCGCTGGAAAGCTGCCTTCTGTCTCCCAGTGGTCCCTTCCCCCATCACGGTTAGCTCCGGCTCCAACTGCCGACAGGGGTGCCAACATGAGAAAGGACGGGGTGGCTCCAGAGGCTTCAGGATCTCACGTGCCCGGTCGAATGTCTCAGACTTGATCCGATGGGCAGCGGGGAGCCGTGGTCAGGCCGGGGGCCCAGGAGAGACAAGATCAGTCTGTCCTGGGGGACAGCAGGGTCTGGGCCTGGAAAGGATGCTCTCTGGCAGGACTTCGTAGGCTAGAGGCCGTCAGCGATGATGGTGGAGAAGCTGAGCAGTGCTGGCTCTCACCCCGCTTCTCCGTAACCCCTTCCTCTCCTGCTCGGCCCCTGAGCCATCGGGCGCAGCCAACCAGCACTTCCTTAGCGAGGAAGCACAGCCTGTGGTCCATACTGGACAGACACTACTTCCTCCCCGAGAGAAATGTCTGTAGGAAGTAGGGCCCCTGCCTCCACGCTGGAGCAGGCCAAGGGGTCCTCCCGGGATGACTGTCCTCAAGCCACCCCGGCCCCGAGCCACCACAGAACGAAGCAGCCCGGCTTCGGCCACGCTGAGTCCTATCTCAAGATTCCATCCCCCGCTGCCTTTGGCAACACCCCCTTTAAGCTCGTATCGTGGGTTTCCCCCTCTCCTGGGTCAGTACCGCCAGCGTTTGAATAGGCCTTCGTTTCAGCCATCTGAAAGGCACACCCACCACACACCTCCAGTGATCAGACTGTGCCCCTGCCCCCTGCCCGCCCTGTGAGAGCAGCTAGAAGCCTTAGGTCACATGCGTTTTTAAAAACTACCTGAGGGCACTAGAGCGCTGACAAGGTAGCAGAGAATTTTGGCTTGGAGGCCTGGAAGAAAACAAACGCAGAAAGAGGAGGGGGCTTGGGCTGACTTTTCCCTGGGGACTTATTGATTCTGAAAGAAGGGCTGAGAGGATGAGCCAGGCTGGGGGAAGGCGTGGGGGTCCAGGACCTCCGGAGGGAGGGAGGTGTAGCCCCGTTACTGATGGGGACCCCAAAGGCTGCACCAGGAGAATAAGGGTGAGCCCCTGCAGCTCAGTTCTGCTTCCCTTGGGAGCCCAGAGACACCCAAATCCTGAAATTGCTTTAAGGGGATCCCAGATTGCTAGCACACCCACGTAACTGATAGCAGTCTTCCCCCAAAGGGATCTCATCATCCCAGGCTTCTGCATATTTCTGCAAACCATTTATCAAGTCTCTACACCCTCAGAGGTAGCCAGGCACAGGATGCAGCAGTATGCATAAGAAACAGCAGAAACAGATCACAGGAGAGGCCCACAGAGGCTCCAAAACAACTGCACTTAATAAGCTCAAGATGACAGCCCTCTGCAGTATCCTGGCCTGGAGAATCCCATGGACAGAGGAGCCTGGTGGGCTACAGTCCGTGAGGTTGCAAAGAGTCGGATATGACTCAGAGGCTAAACAATGACAAAAAATACTCAAACCCCGTAAAATTATGTCTAAAAACTGAAAACCAAACGTATAAAATATGTAACTATTTTATATCATATAACTATATTGTAAAAATATTATATAGGAAGTTTTTAAAAGAGCCAATTAGAAATTGTAGAAGTAAAAGTATAATTACTGAAATTAAGATCTCAGTAAATGGGTTTAATTTACTGAAGCTCCAATACTTTGGCCACCGGGGGGCAGCTGCGCTCACATCTGTTGTTGCTCCATCAGGGAAGGTGGACCCCCAGGGCCTGGGGGCGGTCTCAGCCGAGGAGCTGCCTGGGGTGACGTTAGGGGCACCTGGTCACACAAAGTCCCCTCAGAAAGCTTCAGAGGGTCCAGAGCCAAGGGCAGATTGAGAGGGCAGATGATGACCGCCTTGCAGAGGGCAAGAACCAGGTGGGAAAGTGGACAGGGCCACCCAGGGGGACACTGGTGGGCGGGTCAGCGACAGTTGCTGGGGACTCAGCGCCGTCCCCGNGAGCTGCCTGGGGTGACGTTAGGGGCACCTGGTCACACAAAGTCCCCTCAGAAAGCTTCAGAGGGTCCAGAGCCAAGGGCAGATTGAGAGGGCAGATGATGACCGCCTTGCAGAGGGCAAGAACCAGGTGGGAAAGTGGACAGGGCCACCCAGGGGGACACTGGTGGGCGGGTCAGCGACAGTTGCTGGGGACTCAGCGCCGTCCCCGCCCGTGCCCGTGGATGATGCAGGCAGAGGGCGGCTCTGCTGGTCAGCGGGTTTCCGGGCCACCGGAAACAGTGGGGCAGCCCTCAGGCTGGCGGGTCCGTGGCGGAAAACCAGCCTCCATGCTCCAGCAGGGACAGACACGCTTACTGGGCAAATAGGGTTCTGTGCCTCCAATCCAACGGGGGGCCATGCTGGAGCCTCTTTCCCCCAGCCTTCAACCCCATCATTCCCAACTGACCCAGAGCAGTGATCGCCCTCTGACCAGGTCCAGCTAGCTCGGGAGTTTCCGGCTCAGGGACTAGTCCAACCCTCCCCACCAGCCCACCCGACTTGAGCTCCACCCCAAGGTCCAGACTCTCAGCACACACCCTCCTCCTCCCTAAACCTCCCAGCCTCCTGGCTGGAGCAGAGAAAAGGACCAGGCAAATGCTGAGGGGGATGGACAGGGTTGACGTCACTGTTTTGCTGCTGCAGGCACGTCCTTGGGGTACGTTGAGGATCTTTGGGGAGGGTCTTTCATGCCCCTGTTTTCAGGCAAGGAGGGCCAGGCCAGGATGCAGCCTCATGCCCACACACATGCACACTCTCACACACACACGCACACACACCTCCCTGCCTTGGTGCTGGGAGGGGGACAGAATAACCTTTTGAATGAAGATTCCGCTGGAAAGCTGCCTTCTGTCTCCCAGTGGTCCCTTCCCCCCATCACAGTTAGCTCCGGCTCCAACTGCCGACAGGGGTGCCAACATGAGAAAGGACGGGGTGGCTCCAGAGGCTTCAGGATCTCAGGTGCCCGGTCGAATGTCTCAGACTTGATCCGATGGGCAGCGGGGAGCCGTGGTCAGGCCGGGGGCTAGGAAAGACAAGATCAGTCTGTCCTGGGAGACAGCAGGGTCTGGGCCTGGAAAGGATGCTCTCTGGCATGACTTCGTAGGCTGGAGGCCATCAGCAACGACGGTGGAGAAGCTGAGCAGTGCTGGCTCTCACCCCGCTTCTCCATACCCCCTTCCTCTCCTGCTCAGCCCCTGAGCCATCAGGTGCAGCCAACCAGCACTTCCTTAGCGAGGAAGCACAGCCTGTGGTCCATACTGGACAGACACTACTTCCTCCCCGAGAGAAATGTCTGCAGGAAGTAGGGCCCCTGCCTCCACGCTGGGAGCAGGCCAAGGGGTCCTCCCGGGATGACTGTCCTCAAGCCACCCCGGCCCCGAGCCACCACAGAACGAAGCAGCCAGGCTTCGGCCACGCTGAGTCCTATCTCAAGATTCCATCCCCCGCTGCCTTTGGCAACACCCCCTTTAAGCTTGTATCGTGGGTTTCCCTCTCTCCTGGGTCAGTACCGCCAGCGTTTGAATAGGCCTTCGTTTCAGCCATCTGAAAGGCACACCCACCACGCACCTCCAGTGATCAGACTGTGCCCCTGACCCCCTGCCCGCCCTGTGAGAGCAGCTAGAAGCCTTAGGTCACATGCGTTTTTTAAAACTACCTGAGGGCACTAGAGAGCTGACAAGGTAGCAGAGAATTTTGGCTTGGAGGCCTGGAAGAAAACAAACGCAGAAAGAGGAGGGGGCTTGGGCTGACTTTTCCCTGGGGACTTATTGATTCTGAAAGAAGGGCTGAGAGGATGAGCCAGGCTGGGGGAAGGCGTGGGGGTCCAGGACCTCCGGAGGGAGGGAGGTGTAGCCCCGTTACTGATGGGGACCCCAAAGGCTGCACCAGGAGAATAAGGGTGAGCCCCTGCAGCTCAGTTCTGCTTCCCTTGGGAGCCCAGAGACACCCAAATCCTGAAATTGCTTTAAGGGGATCCCAGATTGCTAGCACACCCACGTAACTGATAGCAGTCTTCCCCCAAAGGGATCTCATCATCCCAGGCTTCTGCATATTTCTGCAAACCATTTATCAAGTGTCTACATCCTCAGAGGTAGCCAGGCACAGGATGCAGCAGTATGCATAAGAAACAGCAGAAACAGATCACAGGAGAGGCCCACAGAGGCTCCAAAACAACTGCACTTAATAAGCTCAAGATGACAGCCCTCTGCAGTATCCTGGCCTGGAGAATCCCATGGACAGAGGAGCCTGGTGGCCTACAGTCCGTGAGGTTGCAAAGAGTCGGATATGACTCAGAGGCTAAACAATGACAAAAAATACTCAAACCCCGTAAAATTATGTCTAAAAACTGAAAACCAAACGTATAAAATATGTAAATATTTTATATCATATAACTATACTGTAAAAATATTATATAGGAAGTTTTTAAAAGAGCCAATTAGAAATTGTAGAAGTAAAAGTATAATTACTGAAATTAAGATCTCAGTAAATGGGTTTAATTTACTGAAGCTCCAATACTTTGGCCGCCTGATGAGAAGAGCCAACTCATTGGAAAAGACCCTGATGCTGGGAAAGATTGAGGGCAGGAGGAGAAGGGGGCGACAGAGGATGAGATGGCTGGATGGCATCACGGACTCGATGGACGTGAGTTTGAATGAGCTCTGGAAGATGGTGAAGGACAGGGAGGCCCGGCGTGCTGCAGTCCATGGGGTCACAGAGAGTCGGACGCGACTGGGCGAATGAACAGCGACAAAATGGGGTTAAAGACAAACAAGGCAAGAATGTCTGCTCTCACCACTGTTTGTCAGGATAGAGCCCAAAGTTCCAATCAGTGCACCAAAGGCAGGAAACAGAAATAAAAGGTATGCAGATGAAAAAGGAAGGGTTAAAACTGTCTCTATTTGTAGAGATGTGACTGTCTATCATAAAAAAAAAAAAAAGCCAAGGAAGCTACAAAAGGGACTTCTAGAAGCAATAAGTGAGTTTATAAGATCCCAGAAAGTGAAAGAGAATAGAAAAAAATATATAAAATGAATATAAAAGAGTATAAAATGGCCTCAACTCATTTTATAAAGCTGGATTTACCCTGATACCAAAACCTGAGCAGGTGAACCTCAGTCATCAACAGAGATGCAAAATCTGAATCAAAAGACGGCAACGGAAATGCAGCACTAGTTAATCAGGGGTACCCCGGGGGTCTCAGTGGGCTTAACATCCAAAAGCAATGAAAACAATCCACCTTATATTTATTATGCATTAGGATATCAGAAGAGAAAATATGTGATCACTTCAATAGACACAGAAAAAGTGTAACATTCAACACCTGTTTGAAAATGCTAAACAAGCTGGGAGTACAAGGGAGCTTTCTTTAAACAGACAACAGACACTCATGGAAAACTTACAGAAAACATCTTACAGGTCGTAATGCTTTAAATATTGAAAGCTTTCCTCTCGGATCAGGAACAAGCCCACAATACCTGCTATCATCATCTCAATCCACTGTTGACTATGAAACCCTGGCAACATTGTAAGGCAAAGGAATAAAAGGTGGAAAGATGGGAAAGGAAGAGATTAAAGTATTGGCTTGCAAGATGATATGGTTGCACAGGTACAATCAGAATAATCTAATTTAAATTAGATCCAGGGGCTAGAGATTAAAAACTTCCCAGGTGGCTCAGTGGTAAAGAACCTGCCTGCCAATGCAAGAGAAGCAGGTTCAATCCCTGGGTCAGGAAGATCCCTGGAGAAGGGCATGGCAACCCACTCCAGTATTCTTTCCTGGAAAATCCCACAGACAGAGGAGCCTGGCGGGCTCCAGTCCACAGGGTCACAAGCATCAGACATGACTCAGCACACACGCACAAACATAAAAGATGCATATCTCATTTGAGCAAAATCTAATATGGGTTGATTAGACCTACTTTGCCATATACCACTCAGGGGTCGCGGCACCCTCTTGGCTGCCAGTGTCTCATCTCATGGGCTCCAGGGTTGCCATGGCCAGGACAGATGGAAAGTAAGTGAAGCTCATCAGTCCTTCCGGGCTTCGGTTCTGATGTAACACGTCATTTCCACTCACATTCCATTGGTTGGAAGCAGTCACATGGCCCCACCTAACTACCTGGGAACTGACAAGTAAGATTCTCCGTGGTCCCCTTCTCCAACTGCCAGGGTCCCTGAATCTAGGCTGAAATCTTGGATCTTTGAGTGAGTGGCCTGCACAGTGCTCCCCAGGGTCTCTGTACCCATTCCTTCTTGATGTGGGAATGTTGTGAAACTAAAATGCCACCTGCCACATCAGCGAACCAAGGATGCTGCAGCCATCAAACCATCACATTACACCTGCCCTGATAGTGAGCCCCGAGGGGACTCAGCGTGAGAAAGCACAGGACGCTGGCTCCGGTAGCTGAGGTGCACACCAAAGGAATGATTTCAAAGAAGATGGGGTGTGAATATGCAAAGGAATATTACCCGGCCATAAAAAAGAATGGAATGGTGCCATTTGCAAAAATATGAATGGACCTAGAGATGGTCAAATTAAGTGAAGTCAAAGACAAATATGATATTGCTTATACGCAAAATCTAAAAAAAAAAAGGATGCAACTGAACTTATTTACAAACAGAAACAGACTCACAGTCTTCAAAAACAAATTCACAGTCACCAAAGAGGGAACAGGGCAAGGCAGGGGTGTGGGGGGATAAATTAGGAGTTTGGGATTAGCATATACACATTACTACATATAAAATAGATGATCACCAAGGACTTCCCTGGTGGCTCAGACGGTAAAGTTTCTGTCTACAATGTGGGAGACCTGGGTTCAATCCCTGGGTTGGGAAAATCCCCTGGAGAAGGAAATGGCAATCCACTCCAGTACTGTTGCCTGGAAAATCCCATGGACAGAGGAGTCTGGTAGGCTACAGTCCATGGGGTCGCAGAGAGTCGGACAGGACTAAGCGACTTCACATACATACCAAGGACTTGCTGTACTGCACAAGGAACTCAGTATCCTGTAATAACCTATATGGGAAAAGAATCTGAAAAAGAACGGATATATGTATAACTGAATCACTACTTCGTGTACCCGAAAGTAACATAACATTGTAAATCAACTATACTTCAATAGAAAATAAAAATTAAATTCAAAACATTTTTCACAAAAAGGAATGATTCCAGTGAGCCCAGACTCTTGCATCTTCCCATACACAGAAAAGCACTAAATTCCTTAACTTGAGATATCGTTTTCTTTTATTAACAGTAATTCTTTGATATTCCAACTAACTGGTCTTTTGTTGCAACCCTATATATCCTGGCTCCCCACTTGCCTCTTCGGAACAATTTTTCAGCGTTATCTGAGATGCTGTGCCCCAGGCTTAAAGTCCTTCGAATGTCTGCTGAATAAAACATAATTCTAAACTATTAGGCTGTGCTTTTTTTTTTTCAGTTGACAACCTACAAACTGAAAGAGATATTATCTGCCTCCTATACAGACCCAAGGCCCACTTGCGTCAGGACAACTTGCGTGTGGAAATGGGAAGGATGGACGTAGGGTCATGGCTCTGTCACAGTTCAGAAACCCTGTGGGTGGACATTGCCAGGATTCCTCGATCAGGCTCCTCTGGGAAGAAGCCCCTTCTAGGTTATTCTCCTTGGTCCTGTACTGTGTTCCCAGCACCTCCCTGGACACATCTGCAGTGGAGATAGGAGGCTGGGCCATCCTTGGGGGTTGTGATGCTGTCTGCCCATGGACGACTGGGAACCTAAGGCTTTTATTTATTTTTTTTTTGTCTTGGGAGTTTTTAAAATTTTCTATTGGCATATAGTTGCTTTACAGTGATGGTTTAGAATCTGCTATACAGCAAAATGAATCGGACATCCATCCCCTCTTTCTTGGACTTGCTTCCCATCTAGGTCACCGCAGAGCGTTGAGTAGAGTTCTGTGGTCTCTACAGTAGGTCCTTGTTAGTCATCTGGTTTATAAATAGCAGTGTATGTATGACAATCACAACCTCCCCATTCATCCCGCCCACCCCTTTCCCCCTTTGGTGTCCATATGTCGGTTCTCTGTGTCTGCATCTCTATTTCTGCTTTGCAAACAGGGTCATCTGTGCTGTTTTCTTAAATCCCACATATATGCCTTAATACACAGTATGCGTTTTCCTCTTTCTGACCTACATCACTCTGTGTCACAGGCTCTAGGCCTATACTTGTCTCTGATGGCACAGTTTTGCTCCCAAGGCTTGTTTTAGATCAAGAACAATCAGAGCCTTATTTTAATCCAAGTCTTGGGTTCCTTTCACAGCACGATTTCCTTAAAAACCTAATAAGCTTTGACTCTATTGGTTTCCGTTAGTTCCACGCGCCACACCTCCACCGGAAAGTTCCCTCTGCGATACTGATCTCAGTTCTGTTTACCTTCCCTTGCGCCCCAGTCTCACCCGCTCACCATCTAACAGCAGCTACCCTGAGTCTCCTGGGACCTCTTTTTCAACCTGCTTTTTGCCCTGAGGTAGTTTGAGCCTTTGTTGTTCAATGACTTTCTCCATCCTGTATCAGGTTATTTTTGGCTTTCCAAGTTTGCTAAGCCCCTAATTTCTGGAATTTCTCGGTTCTCTTTATTTCTGATCACAAGCTAACCACTTCCTTCCTGAATTCACAAAAACATCTACGTGAGGATAGTCAATAGCCAAGACACACTCATAATATCCTGCTTTCTTATCTCCTGTTTCAGTGGTCAATTGGCTTCCCTGGTGACTCAGACGGTAAAGAACCTGCCTGCAACGCAGGAGGCCAGGGTTCGATCCCTGGATCAGGAAGAGCCCCTGGAGAAGGGCGTGGCAACCCACTCTAGTATTCTTGCCTGGAAAATTCCACGGACAGAGGAGCCTGCTAGGCTACAGGGTCACAAAGAGTCGGACACGACCGAGCGACTATCACTTTTCACTTTTCTCAATTGCCTATAAATTGGTGTAAGCTGATTGAAGTAAACGTGTTGGCATTCATAACCTGGATTGCCAGCCTCCGGCGTCAGTGTCCTTGGCACCGACCACCAGCCACTAAGCCGGTGCTGTGCAATTTAGCTTTCACGTGCAGCACATTAGTTATTGGTCCGATAGGATAGGCTGTGCTGAGTTCAAAACAAAGGGCTGTTTATCCCTCAGGCGAAGATGTTGCAAACAGGCAACACTGCAGAGAAACCCTCTTCCATAACCTGACTCAGGGACCCAGCGGCTTTCATCTTGAGTCTCCACGAGTTCAACGCAGCGGCCCGGTGGTGAATGCACTGAAAGCAAGACGAAGAGGCGCTCCTAAAGACTTCATCCCAGAAACTTGTATGTGCTGTCTTCCTAAAATCTCCCAAATGGGGACCGACTGTAAAGGCATTAGGGTCAAATCAATATGCTGTTGGCTTGAGAATAGATAGATTAGAATACTAAACATATGTGAGTATATTTGCGACCCCATGGACTATAGCCTTCCAGGCTCTGTCCAGGGGATTTCCCAGGCGTGAATACTGGAGTGGGTAGCCATTCCCTTCTCCAGGGGATCTTCCCCACCCAGGGATTGAACCCGCATCTCCTGCATTGCAGGCAGATTCTTTACTGACTGAGCCACCGGGAAGCCCCGTATTTGATAACAAAAGTAATATTTCAATACAATGGGGAATCATTAATTAGTACATATCTATTAAGATTGTTTCACTAAATCACAGATATTTCCAAATGATACTGGCATGCCTAGCTACCCATCAGAAAAAAAATAAAATCGGACTCCTATTTTAGCCATGTGTAAAAATAAACTTCATATTAAAGACGATAAAAAATGCAGCCAGAAATGCTAAAGAGTTGTATGAACATTACCAAGACCAGATACCCATTGGCTATAGAAGGAATAATAAACAGCAACACAAAAATTATTTTTTCCATGACAAGCGATAATACAAAGTCACTATGTGGACAAGCGATTTAAACAGAGAACACATATAAGGCTTACAACTGATTTATGGAGGCCATGCAGAAACTGGTAGAAAGGAATGAACACCCCAATAGGAAAAATTAAAAAAGGCAAGAAGCAATTCACAAAATGAATCCAAATGGCAACAAACCTACGAAAAAACCTTTATATTCACCAGCATGAGAGAGGGAAGCAAAGTGAGATAACGGTACCACCTTACATCAGACTGGCAAATATAAATCCGTGGTTAGCAGCTGATGGGAAAAAGGCACTCATGCTCTGATGCTAGAAATGAGATTAATTATATCAGTAGTTGAATGAAACCTTAAAATATCTATGAACATTACATATGCCCTTTAACCTAGCATGGGTGGAGTGGAACTTGTTGGAGTGGAACTTGTTGGAATGGAAGCCAAATGATGCTTATTGGCAGCGGAACAGAATCAGTAATGTGCTGCTGAATGAAAAACAGCCCGTGCGTGCGTGCTAGGTTGCTTCCCTTGTGTTCACCTCTTGCGTCTCCATGGACTGTAGGCCACCAGGCTCCTCTGTCCATGGGATTATCCAGGCAAGAATACTGGAGTGGGTTGCCATGCCCTTCTCCAGGGGATCTTCCCAACCCAGGGATTAAACCCATGTGGCTTGTGTCTCCTGAATTCACAGGAACGTTCTTTACCACTAGCACCACCTAGGAAGCCCGAGAAACAACCCACCCTCCAGGAAAATAGATGCAGACATCTGTGTACATACCTGTATTTTTTATAAAAGGTATTAATGGAAAGGATGTGTGGCATAACATTTACAAATAATAATAAAAAATACAACACCTTTTGTTAAAAATTTGATGTAGTCAATTGATCTTCACAGAATGTTTTTGTTGATCTTTGCCAAACTCTTGTACATGGAGACAACCTATAGCTGGAACCCAGGAATAAATGTCGGTTCAATATGAACGTGCATTTTTGTCAGATAGGAAGATGATAGGGACTTCCTCGGAGAAGGCAATGGCACCCACTCCAGTGTTCCTGCCTGGCGAGTCCCAGGGACCGAGGAGCCTGGTGGGCTGCCGTCTATGGGGTCGCACAGAGTCAGACACGACTGAAGCGACTCAGCAGCAGCAGCAGCAGCAACTTCTTGGTGGTCCAGAGGTTAAGGCTGCACGTTCCCAATGTGGGAAGCACAGGTTCTATCCCTGGTCAGGGAACTAGATCCCACACACTGCAGCTGAAGAGCCGCTACANCAGCAGCAGCAGCAGCAGGAACTTCTTGGTGGTCCAGAGGTTAAGGCTGCACGTTCCCAATGTGGGAAGCACAGGTTCTATCCCTGGTCAGGGAACTAGATCCCACACACTGCAGCTGAAGAGCCGCTACAAAGACAGGGCATGGCCAGATAAATAAATATTTTTCATAAAAAGAGAGCAAGGCGTCAGGGAACCAAAGGAGACATGAGTTGAAACGTCACTCGTTCACCATCTTTATTGACTTGAATAACAGTTTCCAAATCCTGGGAGAGCAGGTGCTCACATGTTCCCTGCTAGTCGCAGTGTAATAGCTGCAGACACGAATCTGCATTATTAATGTCACACACCTCTTAAGCCTAGACAACCGTCAGTCAAGCCCTGACTCGTAATGTGCGCCACTTCCTGTGGCCTGCGTGCTCTCGCCATGGCCAGCTTTAGACCAGCTACGGGACACATCTGATGGCAGACTTACGAGGAGGTGCCCAGAAGCACGTCATTGTGTTGTACTTTATAGTCCATGTAAATGACCCGGTGCATCAGGGATAGTAAAATAATTAGAAAGTGATTCGTTTGGAGTTATTACCTTAGTTTCTAGTATAATATATGTGTTTAATTACACATTTATAGAATTTAATTTTTTTATATGTGCAGTGGCCACAGGATGGGAGAATTTTATGCAACTCCTTAAAAGAATGAACTGGACTTCCACAAGGGTTTTGGAGGGGTTTTTACAAAGAACTCTCCAAGAAGAAAAGCAAAATATAGGCAAATGAATATAATATTGATCACGTTTGGGTAACAGAAGGCCCTCCGCCCGTCAGAGAAACCTCTCCAGAGGTGTCTGTACAGGCTAATAAATGATTGCACGAGTGTTTATGGAGAACCAGGCAGCAGGATTTGGGGACATCGGGTGGGAAGTGCGGGAAGGAGAGACGGGAGCCAAGCAAAATAGGCAAAAAGAACACAAAGCCTGCCAGTAAAGAAACCGCGCATATGTTAACACATTTCCGCATTTGTGGGTAACGCACGCGTGTATGTGCTCACATCATGAAAATACGTTTTTAAATCTAGTTCTCCAGTAGACAGTTGCTTAGACCGTTTATTGTTGTTTAACAAACCACCCCAATAGGAAGTACCTTGAAACTTATGGCAACCCTGTGGGTGCAGTGTGTGGGTCTCCTGCTTTGGGGGGTGTTGGCTTGGGGCATTAGGATGGCTGGAGGTTCAACATGGCCTGGCTGGCATGCTGGCATGGCTGGCGCAGCAGGCATGTGACGCTGGCTCCGGGGTGGCAGCTCAGCTGGTTGTACCAGGCATGGACTCCCGATCTCCTCTACGTGGAACCCTCCACACGGCTGCTTGGGCTTCCTCACAGCATGGTGACAGGGTGCTAAGGAGGGAGGCAGTGAGCAGAGGAGGTGATAGTAAAGAAGGGATGGATGGATGTGCATGCTCGTTTGCTCAGTTGTGTCTGACTCTTTGCGACCCCATAGGACCAGAGCCCATCAGGCTCCTCTGCCCGTGGGATTTTTTAAGGCAAGAATCCTGGTGTGGGTTGCCCCTTTCTCCTCCAGCGGATCTTCCTGACCCAGGGATCGATCCTGTGTCTCCTGCCTCTCCTGCATTTTGCAGGGGGATTCTTCATCTGCTGAGCCAATGGAGAAGCCAGGGAAAGGTGTAGGAGGTCAAATTATACCAGACCTGGTAGGTCCCTGTGAGGGATCAGGTTGGTAGTGGGTTTGGGTTTGTACTGAGCTGGCCCCAAATGCCCATTTGGGTTCTGTCCATACTATTGCACGGAAAGCCCAAACGAACTTTGCCGCCCACCCGGTGTTTTAAGTGTACATGGGAGCCTTTGCAAACTTTGAGTGTTGCTCTGGCTTAATGTTTCTAAAGCACTCTTCTGATTGCTGTGCAGAGAACAGACCGCAGGGGGCCAAGGATGCAAGTGGCTTGTGCCAGGATGGAAGCCGTGGGGGTGGTGAGAAGTGGTCAGGTTCTGGATGCGTTTGGAGGTACAGCCAATATAATTTCCTGACAGATTGGTTGTGGGGTGTGAGAGAAAGAGGGGGCACCATGGATGAATGTGAGGCTCTTGGCCTGAGCAACTGAAGGACAGGGCCACCGCCAGCCGACTAGGAGACAATCAGCGGCGGTCCTGTTGGGTTTGCGAAGAGGTGGCTTTGATACCCAACTGGAACCGTCACAGAGGCAGCTGAAGGGCTGTTAGAGATCAGAGGAGGTTGGAGGTGTAATGTGGAAGGCATTGTCATCTCGACGGTTTTCAAGCCCCCAGACAGGATCCCTGAGGCAGCAAGTGGTTAATGAAAGGAGACAAGGTGCAAGGACTGACCCTGAACATATTCAAGGTCAAGGAGATGGGGAGGAGTGGCTGCAGACTGAGGAAGCCCTGGCCAGGGGGCATACGGGTCCTGGGAGCCAGGCGAAGAGAGGGCATCCGGGGGGAGAAAGGGACCAACCAGCGATCAGAGGCAGCTGACGGCTCGGGAAGCCGGGGTCTGACCGCTGACACCGGTTTTTGGTTTTCAGGATGCTGGTGGGATGGGGTGGGGTGGGCGCTGCTGACTTCAACATTTAGAGCAGTTTCAGGGAATCCACGGCAGGAAAAGCCTGCTTAGAGAGGGTTGGGGGGCGGTTTGCAGAAAGGTGGGGAGGAGTTTTGCTCTTTCAAGAAGCTCTGCTATCGAGAGGAGGAAGGAAGGAGGCAGCAGAGGAGGCTAGAAGAAGTGGGAGAGAAAGGCTTTTTGGAAGACAGGAGAAATAGCTGGGTGTGGATGCTGAGGCTAAGAGCTGATGGGGAAGCTCTGGCTGAGCACAGTTCCTGAGCCCAGCGGCACTGTGGACCAGGGCCAAGTGCACGGCGGGACTGAAACAGATGCAGACCATCCCATGCAGACTCTCAGCTTTGATGGGTCTTTCCAGCTGGATGGCACCCCACCCTCACTGTGCCCACCCTAGCTCTTCTCCACCCCGCCCGCCCACTCTGAGAGCTTCTGAACCACACTCAGATNTGCAGACTCTCAGCTTTGATGGGTCTTTCCAGCTGGATGGCACCCCACCCTCACTGTGCCCACCCTAGCTCTTCTCCACCCCGCCCACCCACTCTGAGAGCTTCTGAACCACACTCAGATGGGTTCTTGTCGGGAACGGCATGTGTCCTTTTAAAAGACCATCCTGCTGGCTGTCCGATGCCCCTGGCTTCCCGTTAATCGCTTCAGAAAATAACCCAGCGGCTGGCAAATATTCGAGCCAAACCCCAGTGCAGGAGGCAAGACGTGACATGAAAAAGGATCTGCAGTGGGAGCCCAAGAGGCAGGGCCAGACGGGTGCTCGTTAGAAACGTCTATTTGTGGCTCCCAGTCTAATTTCTGGATATGATAATGAATAAATATTGGTCTTTCCTTCTGCATCCTTTTCCATCTGGATGGTTCAACCAAATAGATGCTGCCACCCTGGTTTTCTAGTACTGTGGAGAGACTAGGGCCTGAGGCGGGAAGGATGTCCACCAGCATCTTGCAGCAAGATGGTAGCAGGACAGGGAGGGAAGCCCTGGAAGGCCAGAGCCCCCCGGACAGAAGCTATGACTGCCTTAAGTGTGAGCTCCACCTCCTGCTTTTGTCTAACACACCCTGACAGGTGCTCGTCCAACTACCATTTGAATGCCACCAGTGGCGGGGAGCTCACTACCACAAAGCGGTTTGTTCCACTGTTCGATGGTACAGAATGTTAGATTTTTCCTTTGTAATTAAGACTTCTCTTTTGAATTCCTATAACATGCTGAGTTCTAGACACATGTTGCATAAATAAGACCCACAGAGTGCCTGCCCTCAGTGGAGAGATAAACAGGAACCCTCACAGACAGCAAAAGGAAAGGCGGGAGGAGGCATCAGCTAGTGCTGAGAAACGCAGATAATATAGGCTGCTGTGAGCTAATGACAAATGCAGAGCCTCCGGAGCAGAGAAGCAGAGAGGTCCCAACCCCGGAGTCCCACCCTGGGCCACCCAGGGGTGTCACAGTTGAGTCTCCTGGCTCAGTCCTGTGGTGGCTGTATGGCCCTGAGCAAGTTATCACCCTTTCTAGGCTGCTGCCAAATGAGTGCGTTCCAGTTCCCACTTCAGGTTGTCGTGAAGATTCAAAAAAATACTTGCAAGTCATGCAGCTAGGAGCTGGCACACAGTAGGTGCTCAGGGAGCAGCCACTAAGTACAAACCTTTCGATGTATCTGCAGTCTCAACAGCAAGTGACTAAGATGACACGTGCAGATTGGAGGGTATTTCTGCCCTAAGCCAATGCTTCTTATATGTAATTTCATTCTTATCGACAGAGGCAGCCTGCAGAATGCACAGTTAAGTGTGTTTAAAGGATTTTACGCTTGTTGAAGATTTTTCCTAAAAATGCATCCACAAATCAAGGGGAATATCCTTTGTCAGACCACACACCCCGGCGTGGGGCTGGTGTGACAAGTCACTGGCACCACGTCCAGCAGGACCCAGCCCCACGCCCTGCCCCTGCATGCCTGCCACAACTGGGGCTGTCTGTCTGGGTCTGGAGGATGAATAGCTCAGAGGCCTCCGAGCCAGCGTCTGGCCACCTTCCTCCCAGCATCCCTGCACGTGCCATGCTGGCCTAGGAGAAGCCATGCCCTGGAGGAAAGATGTGTTTAGAATAGTTTGTATCTTCACCCAAGAGAGGATCTGGGTTGTCCACCCGCCAGGAAGCAGTCTGCCACAGCCCAGCTACCCACAGGTCCTGCCTGAGGCTCCTTCCCCTGCCAGGCTCACTGACTAGGTTCATCTTGAGCCAGAACCTCCCTATGGCCCCACGTGCTCTATTTGAGTCGACAACTCCTCGGAGGTCCCAGCTCTGATCCTGAATAAACACCTGCTTCACACGCATCTCAGACTCTGCATGGCTGAGTTCACAAGCAGCGTGTGACTGTGTCAGCCACTGAGTCCTGCATGCCACCTGCAGTCCAGGTCACCAAAGGCCACCAGCTTCCTCCTGGGATGCTGAGAGCCTTGCTCTCCTGCCAGAGGAGTAAAGCCCGAGGCTCACAGAGCAGCCCTGGGATTCAGTCCATCCGCAGCCCCAGCCAAGCCCAGACCAGATGGGTGAGTGAGACACCTCTGCATGATTCCAGCCTCCAGAGCCTCCCAAGCCTTTCTCTGAGATCTCAACACTGGGAGCAGAACTGAGCCACATTCCTCACCCACAGAGGCCAGGAGTGAAAGAAATGGGGAGGTTACCCAGGCAGCCGCAGAAACTGGAAGGAGGAATTTGTTGTTAATCAGATCCCCTGTTACAGGAGGAAACACTGACTCAGCAAGCTCCGGTCCTGCCCCCAGGGTCATGGGCAAATAGAGGGCAGGGTTTGCGTGTCCAGTTCCTGCTTTGTTAGAGGGCAGTTTGGGGTGGGATTCCCCCAGGCGATAGGAAGGCAGGAAAGGGGCCTGAGCAGAACAGGGGGTCACTGGACTCCACTGAGGGGAGGTTGCCAGTGTTCTAAGCCTAGGGGGTGGGAGCGGGGTGGGGGGGTCCCAAGGATCAGCTGGTCCAGGGTAGCCCCATCTTAGCAGCACTGGGTCTTGCTATCACGGGGCCCAAAACTTGAGGACAAACCCTGAGGACAGTGAGCAAAAGGAACACAAAAATATTTCCCTCTTGCAACCTGTGTACAGAGACATAGGACCAGGTGAGCATGTGGGCACACCTATCCACACTCAGAAACACCCTTGTTTTCCTCAGTTACCTATAACAGCCGTGGTGATCGAGGATCAAAGTCGGCATGCCCCCACTGTGACCTGTTCTGCAGGTTACTTGCTGGCTCACTGGCCCTTTCCTGCCCCCACCTGTGCTGGAGGGAGACCCACCTGTGTAAGCGGGGCTCACAGAGTGGGGACTTGGGCTGCAACAGAGGGGGTCAAAGCCCAGAGGTCGCGTTCAGCGTGAGTTCAAGGCTACAATAAGAAGTTACGGCCGTGACCCAGAGATCAAGAAGAGGGCGGAATCGGGGGAGCCTGGAATGTGCAGTGAGGAGGTGGATCTGGCCAGAAATGGGGCTGTCCCCTTCTCCCCATCCTGCCCGGCAGTGGCCATCCACAGTCCAGGGGGTCCCGTTCTGTGACCCCGCATCTCGCTGGCCTCCTGTCCCAGGCTGGCCAGTCACTGCCTAGCACCACATGTGCATTTTGTTTTTTTAAAGAGAAGATGGATGTTTTCCTGAAACCCATCTCTGTATGGGAACGGGGGGTGGACAAGGAGGACAGTGAGTCCCCCTTCCCTGTGGCCTGTGCTGTGCTCAGTAGCTCAGGCGTGTCCGGCTCTGTGACCCCGTGGACCGTGGCCTGCCAGGCTCCTCTGTGCATGGGATTCTCCAGGCAAGAGTACTGGAGTGGGTGGCCATGCCCTCCTCCAGGGGGTCTTCCCGGCCCAGGGACCGATCCCAGGTCTCCCGCACAGCAGGCAGATTATTCACTGTCTGGGCCACCAGGGAAGCCCCTTTTCTTTGTGGTCTAGAGCCACTGATCTGAAACCTGGCTGCATGTTATACTCACCTGGGCAGGCTCTAGACTTCCCAGTGTCTACACTGCACCTGGAACAGGAATCCAGAATGTCTACAAGGGGTCCTGGGCCAGGCGAGTCCAGGGGATCACCTGGAGCTGGTCAGCAGTACGCAGTCTGCACTGACACCCAAGTGAGTTACGTGCACGTAAGGTTCAAAACCATAGGCGGCTGTGGCCGGCGCACTAAGCGCAGGCGGCTGCGGCCGAGAGGAGCGACCCCACGTCCGAGGTCAGGGGCAGAAGCCAGGAGGACCCCATGCCCGAAGGGCGGTGGCCAAGAGGAGTTACCCCACATCCCAGGTCAAGGGCAATGGCCTAGAGTGCCAGGCTGCGACGGCGCAGGAATGGCTGAGAGGAGCTACCCCGCATCCAAGGTCAGAGGAGGTGCCTGGGAGGAGCTACCCTGCATCCGAGACCAGGGTCAGTGCCCGAGGCCAGGGGCGGTGGCCAGGAGGAGCAACCCCATGCCTGAGGCCAGGGGCAGCGGCCAGGAGGAGCAACCCCACGTCCAAGGAGTGGTGGCTGCGTGGGCGCAGGAGGGCCTAGAGGAGCCATCCCACGTTGAAGGTCAGGAAGGGCGGCGGTGAGGAGATACCCCTCGTCCAAAGTAAGAGAAACCCAAGTAAGATGGTAGGTGTTGCAAGAGGGCATCAGAGGGCAGACACACTGAAACCATACT
>SJYX01017588.1:303326-317146 GCA_006410675.1 Oreotragus oreotragus | reverse complement strand
TTCTGATGCTGGGAGGGATTGGGGGCAGGAGGAGAAGGGGATGACCAAGGATGAGATGGCTGGATGGCATCACTGACTCGATGGACGTGAGTGTGAGTGAACTGCAGGAGGTGGTGATGGACAGGGAGGCCTGGCGTGCTGTGATTCATGGGGTCGCAAACAGTCGAACACGACTGAGCGACTGAACTGAACTGAAGGTTCAAACAGAAAGAACAGTGTCAGTTCAGTTGAGTCGCTCAGTCATGTCCGACTCTGCGACCCCATGGACTGCAACACTCCAGGCCTCCCTGTCCATTACCAGCTCCTGGAGTTCACTCAGACTCACATCCATCGAGTCAGTGATGCCATCCAACCATCTCGTCCTCTGTCGTCCTCTTCTCCTCCTGCCTTCAATCTTTCCCAGCTTCAGGGTCTTTTCCAGTGAGTCAGCTGTTCGCATCAGGTGGCCAAAGTATTGAAGGTTCAGCCTCAGCATCAGTGCTTCAAATGAATATTCAGGACTGATCTCCTTCAGAATGGACTGGTTGGATCTCCTTGCTGTCCAGGGGACTCTCAAGAGTCTTCTCCGACACCACAGTTCAAAAGCATCAGTTCTTCGGCACTCAGCTTTCTTTATGGTCCAACTCTCACATCCATACATGACTGCTAGAAAACCATAACTTTGACTAGACAGACCTTTGTTGGCACAGTAATGTCCCTGCTTTTTAATATACTGTCTGGAGCAATGTGCTGGTGTGTAATAGGCAACCCAGAGGCTCTGGTTCCTATTGCCGTCACTTACCCCTGACGCACCACCTGTGCCCAAGGTCCCTGAGTGGCGGATGGACGTCGGCTGTGCGCCCTGCTTGACCACTGCTTCTCAGATTGTTACGTCCAGGGCAGGCAAGGCAGGGCACTGGGCTCCGGGTCTGAGCAGGGCATCTTGCCCAGGGTGCTGCACTCAGCCCACTAAGCATACCCCCTTCCCTCCTTGGAGCTTCCCTAGTGGCTCAGCAGTAAAAAAAAAAAAATTCGCCTGCCAATTTAGGAGAAGCAGGAGATGTGGGTTCAGTCCCTGGATCAGGAAGATGCCCTGGAGAAGGAAATGGCAGCCCACTCCAGGATTCTTGCCTGGGAAATCCAAGGACAGGGGAGCCTGGCGGGCTACAGACCATGGGGTGGCAAGAGTCAGACACGGCTGAGTGACTAAGCAACAGCAAATTCCCCCCTCACCCCTGGGATGCTGGAACCCTGTGCGGACCCCGGCAGGTGGGCGCCCCCACCCCCACCCCGCTCATGCATCCCTTAGGCAGCCATTACACAGCCTTGCCTTTCGAAAGCTCTGTCTGATACTGATACCGAACCTGCCTCCTGGGCCCTGGCCACGACACCTGAGGGTCTCTGCCCCACTTCAGGTGAGTGTGTGGGGCCTTATCTCCACCTGAGGCTGCTGGTTCCTCTGCACAGCTTTCTTACCTCCTCCAGCCTGAAACCTCAGGCTAAGCCCTAACCCCAGAACTTCTGCCCTGGCCCCCTTATACACCCCGGCAGGTCCTGTCCCCAGAACAGCCAGGGCTGGCCATTCAAGAAGATTCCACCCCCCACCCCCACCACCCCCACCCCCCCGCACACCCCACACTGATTTTGCCCTTGAGAAGCCTTTGGTTGGCGGCACAGGCTTATAAGTTGGGGAAGTTTGTCTATGGGTGAATGATGATTGTCCCCCTCATCTGGCTGGGTCAGGATGCAGGTGGGGAGATGAGACTGGGGTGGGGGAAGGGTCATGGAAAAAAGGAGGAAATGGAAGAGAATGGGTGGGGAAGCAGAGACCTACATCCATGTGGGGACTTGGGGAGGGCAGAGATGGAGAGGGAATGCTAAAGATACTTCACTGCTTATTAAAAATCTACACTGTGCAAGCAGAGAGTGGCCTGCATTTTCCACAGTGTGGAAGATTAATCTCTGATCAATAGTTCAACAGCAAAGCAATGAAAATAATATATGGGTCTACGTATATGAACATGCTTTTATAGGCGTGCATATATACATGTATTAAAATGCATCACACCGGACAAGCAAGAACAAGGAGCAGCCTCCCAGGCCGGAGAACTAGGATGAGATTGGAAGTCCCCAGAGGTGAGCAGTTGCTGAGGCTGGCTCGGCCCCAGGGACATCTGCCAAGGTCAGGCACCTGATCATCCTTTTCCATGACCACACTTGGCTCTGGGGCGGAGGAACGCCTGGGCCGCCCAGCATGAGTTAGACAGGGAACCTCACGGGCAGCTGGACTCTCCCGAGGGCCACGCTTTCACTGCTGGAATAAGTTACTAGGAAAAAGGCTGAAGAAACAAGGACATTAAGCCTGGCACTGGGGAAAAAAGAATCTCCCTGAAGCCATAACCACCAGCCAGCCCCAGTGCAGGCTTTTCATTGGCCCTGCAGACCACAAATCCCCGACGCAGACTTCAGTTTAATGGGAGGCAACTCAGAGTGACCCTCAGAATCCTGCTGAAGCAGACGTGAATTATCTCTGGAGGTTCCCATTTTCAGTGTAAGCCTCGAAGCCTTACCAGTGGTTAAGTAGAAAGGACAGCTTCCCAGATGGCTCAGTGGTAAAGAATCCACCTGCCAAGCAGGAGTCGTGGGTTCGATCCCTGGGTTTGGAAGATCCCCTGGAATCACTACAGGCAACCCATCCCAGTCTTCTTGCCTGGAGAGTCCCCTGGAGGGGGGAGCCTGGTGGTGATGACGGTGGTGGCGGTGGTGATGACGGCGGCAGTGATGTCACCCGACATTGAGGGCTATGCTCCTGCAATGTTTCAAGCTCTTTAGATGGGTCCTCTGCTTTAACTTCGATAATAACCCTTCAGAGAGTAGATTCCTGACTGCTTTGATTTGGCAGAGAAGGAAACGGCGTCTTAGGGAGGTAAAGTGATTCATTCAGCATCACAGGGCAAGTAGCTGACGGACCTGATAGTCATGCCTCGGAGTCTGACTCAGGCGTTGTGCTCTAACCACTGCACCGCACTGCCTTGCCCACCCCAGGCTGTGAGCACCTCCAGGAGAGAGCCGCTCTCTGAGCTCTCCCTGCTCCGAGACTGGGGGCTGCACACGGCTGGTGCTCAGGAAGGCCTCTTAGTGTGGCCTGTGCACAATGACCTTTGCAGATGCAGAACCCCGCCCTGTGTGTGCACTGACACATTATTGCCTGTAGGCAATAAGCGTGTCAACGGATTTGAAACCATCGTAGATTCATGAGTAAAAGCATACATTCATTGGCCAACGCAGGTCCCTGGGCAGACTCTTCTGAAAGCATCATTTCTGGGACATCCTATGGTCTGCTTTACAATCAGTCGGGCCATCCAGAATCTGTTGTCCCAGCCCCATCCAGGCCCCCAGAGACCCAGGGATCCTGGCTGCTCCCTGAGCCAGTGGGCGAGGACCTGTGATGACCCTTGGACTCAGCTGCCTGGGGTCTCAAAAGGAAGAAGGGCTGGGGAGGAGGGGTGGGCAGGGGCTGGGGGAGGGGAGGTGGCAGCTCGATCTGTCATGGAAAGAGAGAGGGAGGGATGCTTTCCTGCAGACAAGCTGTTCGCTTAACAGCTGACTTTGGTGAAAGAAAGAAAGAAAGAAAAAATTCCCAGTGCCATCTGCTCCCGGAGTGAGGCTGGTGTGGGGCCTGGCGCTCCCTGTGGCTAGGGCAGCCAGACCCAGTTTCAGGATCTGAGACAGCTGCCCCCTGGGTTATTTTGGGAAGCCGCTCAGCGCCGAGGCGCCCCGGCCTTCGAGGCATTTCCCGTCACTCCAGAGCTGTTTGCACACCAGCCCAAGACTGCCAGCTCCTTCCCCGGCCCTGGATGGGTTCCAGTTCAGCCCACGGGAATTGTCCTGCTTCCAGCTCCGGCTGCAACAACGCCAACTGGGGTCAGATTTCTTGGGACGGAGGAGAGGGAGGTGAGGGCTGTGGGCTCCACAGCCCCCCTTCTCGGACTCCTTGGTAGGAATCACCCCCTCCACTAGCCTCGAGCCCGGCCAGCCCAAGGTGTCCACCCTGTCGCATCGCTCATCCCTTCTCCAGTCTCTCCCCAGAGATGCCCCCACCCCTCTGGTCCCGAAGCGGGGGCGGCGGGGGGGCGGTCTCAGCAGAGAATGACACCATCCCAGGGGCCTGCGAAGACCTTGGGCCCCCCAGGGAAGGACCTGAAGACAGCTTGGAAAGGATGGTGTGGCTAGGAGATAGGACATAGTCAGTGAGTAGACACAAGGCCAGCAGCTTCGGGAGGATCCAGAGCATCAGGGAGCAGGGAGCTTTACAGCAGGACAGTAACAGGCTCAGGCTCCCGGACAGGAAAATGCCAGCCTCAGCTATGGAACTGGGGTCAGAGGGGAGAGGGGCAGAGAGCCCGCCTGGGGCGTCACTGTACTGAACTCCGTGGATGGCGAGCGCCTAGACTTCCAGGGGCAGAAGGGAGGGGAGGAGGGCCTGGGTCTGAGAGGCGAGGAAAAGGCAGAAAGGACACGGTGCCGGGTAGATCAAACCCACGTCTCCTGTGCCTCCTGCATTGCAGGCAGATTCTTCACCACTGAGCTATCGGGGAAACCCCAGGAGGTTGCAAGGGCTGGAAAAAGGGCTGGGGAGTCAGGAGGCAGGACAGCAGAAGGGGCAAGTTCTGACTTCGATATGATGAGTTTGGGGTGGGAACCCCAAGGGGCCCTGTGCCCTGGGCAGTTCAAAATGTGGGTCTGGTCAGGCAGGAGCCTGGTGGTTGCCAGGGGCTGGA
This sequence comes from Oreotragus oreotragus, assembly GCA_006410675.1. Taxonomy (NCBI): domain Eukaryota; kingdom Metazoa; phylum Chordata; class Mammalia; order Artiodactyla; family Bovidae; genus Oreotragus; species Oreotragus oreotragus. The sequence goes on along the minus strand of SJYX01017588.1, from coordinate 312,386 downwards.
GAGGTGGGGATAAAGAGTTACGGCCTAACAGGCATTGAGTTTCAGTTTTGCAAAGTGAAAAGAGTTCTGGAGATGGGGGCGATGGTGCCACACAGGGTACTTAACACCACTGAACCGCACATGTTACAGTGCCTAAAATGGAAATTTCATTATGTGTATTTTACCACAATAAAAAAATTTTAATGGATGCAACCCTTCAATTAAAATGCAGAGACATTCAGATCAGATAAAAAGACATAACTATTTGGGTCTATAGGAAAGCCTCTTGAGGGGACTTCCCTGGTGGTCTGGTGGTTGAAACTCCATGCTTCCAAAGCAGAGGGTGAGGTTTGACCCCTGGTCAGGGAGCTAAGGTGCCTCTCAGTGTGGGCAGAAACATTTTCCTTAAAAACTCTCTTACATAAAGACACAGATTCTTTACAAGGAAAAGAAGAGAAAAGATTCCCCGCTAACACTGAAAAAAAGCTTATAAGGAGCTGCATTAGAATCAAAGTGGATTTCGGAGCAAGAGAGATATTATAAGGGATTAAGAGAGCATCAAAAGGCTGTGACAATCGCCGAAGAGCAGCAGGCAGGTTGGCACTGGGTGGTCTCTCTCTCTCTCTGTTCCCATACCCACCTTCCCACCAGCCTCCCATCCCAGGCACCCCTCCTTATACCTGGAACCCAGCTCCTGCCCACCTGCCCAGGTGCCTCCCTCCTATAAGATGCTCCCTCTCACATTTAATCTTTTCTCATCCAGGCCCTTCCCGTGGGCATTTACACAGGCTCAGGCTTCTCCGCTCATAACCAGTCACATGCCTCGAGGCCCCAGGTTACCAGCTGGTTTCTCACCAGGCTCCAAGGAGAGAAAGCATGAAGTCAACCCCCCCTCCTACCACAAATCCTCAGGGTCTTTGCTCCCTCCCTTCTGCAGGCCTCCCCGCTGCGTTGTCCGTTCTCACTCTTTTTCAGCTTGAAAACAAGTTAGGAACAAATTTTCTTTTTGTAGGTTTATTGAGGAATACTGTCCACACAATGGACATGAGTTTGAGCCAAATCCGGGAGATGGTGAAGGACAGGGAAGCCTGGTGTGCTGCAGTCCATGGGGTCGCAGTCAGACACGACTGAGCAACGGAACAGCAACAACAGTGTACAAAAAGGAACTTTTCCCAACTTTAAGTGTGTGATTTGATGAGTTTGAAAAAAGGTGGAGTCACGTGAGCACAGCCCATAGAAGCATTCCCATCACCCCAAATTCCTCTCCCTCCAGCCTGGAAGGCACTGATCTGCATTCTATCACCAGGGCTGCGCCTTGTCTAGAATTTCTTATAAATGTGTAGCCTCTTGCGTCCCATTTCATTCCCTTAGCCTAACACTGTTGACGGCATCCAGGCTGTTTTCGTATCAACACCCTTCTCTCTATGTCGCTAAGCAGAAGCCCATTGTATGGAGACACTCTGATTCCTTTATGCCTTTGCTGGCGCCGGACATTCGGGTTCTTCCCAGTCTTTGGTTTTTATGAATAGTATTGCTATTCATGTCTAAGTCTTTGTGTAGACATATGTTCCCATTTTTCTTGGATAAATACCTAGCAGTGAAATGGCTGGGTCGTATGGTGAGTGTATGTGTTACTTTATAGGAAACTGCCAAACTGTTCTCTCAAGTAAACGTACCATTTTGCATCCCACCAGCAACATGTGAGAACTCTAATTGCACTACATCCTTGTCAACACTTGCTATTATCAGTGTCTTCAATGTAGCGTGTAGTGGAATCTCGTTGTGGTTTTAATTTTATTTCTCTAACAAGTAACGGTACTGAGAATCTGTTAGTCAGCTCTGGGTGCTATAATAAAATATCATAGACTGGGCAGCTTTAAAAAACAGACAGTTAGGACTTTCCTGGTGGTGCAGGGGATAAGAATCTGCCTGCGTGCAGGAGACGTGGGTTCAGTCCCTGGCTCGGGAGAACCCCACAGGCCATGGAGCAACGAACCCCGTGTGCCGTACCACAACTTCTGCGCCTGGGAACCGCAGCCACCGAGCCGCCCACGAGCAGCGGCTGCTGAAGCCTGTACGTCCTGGAGCCGTGCTCCACAGCGAGAGAAGCCAGTACGTCGGGAAGCCTGCACGTCGCAAGGAGAGAGTGGCCCCGGCTTGCTGCAGCGAGAGCAAGCCCACGCACAGCAACAAAGACCCAGAACAGCCAAAAGTAACCAACGAAATAAAATTATTAAAAAAGAAAAACCAACCAAAAAGCAGACTTTTTATTTATCACAGTTCTGACACCTGGGAAGTCCAAGATGGAGGTCCCCGCTGATTTGGTACCTGGTGAGGGCCCCTCTTCCTGGTCTGCAGATGGCCACCTTCTTATGTCCCCATACGGCAGAGACCGGTCTGATCTCTCTTGTCTTCTAAGGATGCTAATCCCATCACGGGGCCCCACCCGCATCCTAATTACCTGTGAGTTGGAGGGGAGCAGGTGGATGGGGTGGGGTAGAGGTAAGACTACCCTGAGACTGTCTCACGCTCGGACACCGGGTCCAAGGGCTCTTGGTGTCAGTCACTCCCCATACAGAGCACATCCTCCGAGCTCCACTTGCTGGTCGGGCAAAGGGGGCCTGGCCCATGCCAGCCCCCTGCCCCAAAGCCAAAGAAAGAAAGTGAGCATTAGTCGGGTCCGACTCTTTGCGACCCCATGGACTGTAGCCCACCAGGCTCCTCCATCATGGGATTTTCCAGGCAAGAGTATAGAGTGGGGTGCCATTTTCTTCTCCAGGGGATCTTCCTGACCCAGGAATCAAATCCAAGTCTCCCGCATTGTAGGCAGACACTTCACCGTCTGAGCCACCAGCCCCTCCCCAAATCCAAGGCTATCAAACAGTGACAACTTCAGACCTAGTGGGCTCTGTCCTTAGACTCAGAGCTGGGAGGGCAGGGGAGGGGCCCAGGGCCAGCCGGATCCAGCCCCTCTGACCTTGCCCACCGACCCTCACCCTTGCTGACAGAGCCTCCTCCAGGTTTGTTCCCATCAGCTGTCAGCTCCAGGAAGCCCTGTTCCATCCTGTTACAGGGACTTCTGCTTTGAGAAACATAGACAGCAAGTGCCCAGTCTCCCTGGAGAGAGCAACTCGGCAGCTCCCTGGGGAAAGACTTCCGGGTGAAACTCACCATCGTGGCTGTGGGGTGGGCCTGGGCCTCGGCTCCTCTGGCAAGCAACTGACTTTCCCAAGGGGCACGGGGCTAGTTTTGGAGCCACGTGGGGCTCCTGCCTCTGGAGGGTGATCCTGGGCCCGTCACCCCTACGTGAGAGGCAGGTCGACACCAGCAGCTGAGTGTGGCATGCGGGTCTCTGCCGTCGGGTCAGCACTGACACCTGAGGGTCCTTCTACTCCAGGGTCAGCCCCTCAGCCCCCCTTAAGGTCAGTGCCGCCGGGCCCCTGGCGGGTACCTGGCAGTAACCCTGCAGACAAGCTCCTGAACCCCTCCCCTTCCTGCCCCCGGGGGGAGGGATCCTGCATTGGGGCTCAGCTCATATCCATGCATATTTAAGGGGGACCTTCCCAGGACACCGGCAGGCTCCCCACATCCCTCCCAGAGATGCATTTGTTAAAATAAACCAGGCAAGATCAGAGGTTGGCTCAGAACACGCCTAATTGGGTTCAGAGATATTCAGAAGGACGGAAACAGGAGACGGGGGAGGGGCGGGCATGCCACAGACACGCAGAGCAAGAGTGGGAGGCCCAGGGCTGGCTGCACCACGAGGAGACCCTCCGCGGCCCAGGCCCTCCAGCAGGTCCTGGCAGGCAGGCTGTGAGGAGCCGCTTTGGAGGCTGTGAGGATTAATTTGGGGACCTCTTGGGCACCCCATCTGTGCTTTCTTTCAGCTTGTGCTTGCGAAACAGGCTGTAGAGGACTCGCAGCGTGCTCTTGGCGTCCTTGTTCACGATGTCTGTGGGCCGGGAGAGAGCAGGACAGTGGTCAGACCCAGGAGGCAAAGATCAGGTCAGATCCATCCGGGTTTGCTCTGGACCGAGGGGTTTCCTGGGACATGAACTCTCAGGGCTAAACCTGGCAGAACTCCTGGCAAACCAGGACAGTTGGTCAAGTGAGCCCTGAGTCCCAGGACCCATCACAGGGCACTGCTACTGCCTCCTCCCAGGCACCCTCTCGCGGGGCCCCCAACACAGCACCTCCTCCAGACCTCGGCTCTCTGGACAGTCCATCCCCAGGGACCTTGGTCTCCCATCTCCTCCCCTAGGACCGTCCTCCACTAGGGTGGGTGGGAGCCGTGGGCACGGGGCCCCCTCATAGGAAAACTCAGCCAACACCAGGCAAGAGGCTGCACCCACACATCACCCCGCTCAGGGGCCCTGGCACGAGGCTGCCTGTGCACGAGAGCCCTGCACTCACCTTCAGGGTTGACGGGGTAGCTGAGGAGGCCTCCTTCCTTCAGCAGCTCCAGGGCCAGGGTGACATTGTGCAGCTACAACGACAAGACCCCGTCAGATGTTGGCGAGATGATTCATCATGCAGCCAGGAGGCCACTTCAAGGGGGAAAGGCAGTCCCCAAGGAAGGTACCCAGCCCAGGCATCAGGGAAGGCTTCCTGGTGGAGGTGACACCTGGGAGTGAGTCTTGCCAGGTGAGGGGACTTTAGCCAGAGAAGGAAGCATCCTGTCTTTCCTGATGCAGCCCCAGAACCTGTGTGCAGTCAAGACTCCCTCATAAACAGCTGAGTTCTGAGGGTAAAGCATAGATGAGGAGACAGGCTTGGAATGGCCAGAGGCCCATCTGCACCCACAACAGAAAGTGCTAGAGTCAGGTCTGTCTCCCTCTGACACCTGCAATGCAGCTGGGGCTGAGGAGCCCATCCCAGTCCCAAAGCCCTCTTCAACCAGGCCAGGTGGTTCCCATGGCAACCTAGCCAGGGGCCCAGAGGCCTCGCTGGCAGAGCGGCAGGTAAGCAAAGCCCACCCGAGCGTGCCTAGCCTGCTCCCAGTCCCCTCCTGGTGGGTCTGGATAGACCTGGGTTGGACATCTGTGAACCTGCCCCCAACAGGTCCCAAGTCACAGGTCGGACAAGGCACGTGTCCTGCCTGGGCCTTGTCCCCTCCTCCGTACAAGGGGAATAACGCATCTCCCAGTGGCTTCTCCAAGCTGCTGTGTGGACCAGTGTGATGGTGGACCCAGAACTGGAATCCTGAGGCAAGACATGAAGGTGGAATAATGAAGGCAGAGCCGAGGCCTCCCTGCAAGTTTCTGCCGCCCCAGCTCCTACGAGGGCTGAGAAGTGGGCTGTGTGGGAGGCCAGGAGCCCCTGAGAAAGGCTCTCAGAGAGGGAGAGGGGCAGGCCACAGTCCTGGTCCAAGAACACAGGGCAGGGGCGGGGGGGAGTATCTTCAGCCCACCCCAAGGACTCCGGCTGCATCCCAGGCAAGGGGTGGAGTCCTCTGTGACAGCTGGCTCCCCGGAGGCCATGTGGGGACCACAGGGATCCAGCGAGCAGGGTCCTTCTCCACGGAGGAGAGTCGGAGGAGCATCAGATGGACGGAGCAGGGGCTTCCCTGGTGGCCAGTGGCTAAGACTCCGTGCTCCCAGTGCAGGGGGCAGGGGTTCAGTCCCTGATCAGGGAACTAGACCCCGCATGCCGCAACTAAGAGGTTGCATGATGCAACGGAAGATTCCGCATGCTGCTGCTAAGACCTGTCACAGCCTACACAAATAAATTACTTTTAAAAAATGGACAGAGTAGCAGAGCTGGATCCAAAATGCCAGGGAGAGGGTGGTGGCAGCTGGGTTGCCAGCCCAGCAGGGCTGCCCCTCTAGAGCCCATCAGGAAGAAGACCAAAGCTGGCGCAGGTGCCGATGTTCCCCAACAGGCAGGGCACACCTCCGGGGAGGTGCAGACCGGAGGAAGCAAACCCCGGAGTGAGTGAGTCAGCCCTCCGCTGCCGCCCTGCCCCGTGTGCCCAAGTCTCCCCCAGACTGGAGAATTCTGGAAAACGTGGGTTGTTACCGTTGCTATTGCTTTCATTCTCATCAGGAGCACCGTTCACAAGAGGCACAGAAGGTAAATATCAGAGTGAAGACAGGACACTGGGCTGTGCTCTCCCGCCTCTCAGCCCAGCTTTGTGCTCCCCTCCAAGCCTGCATCCCCACAGCATGGTCCAGGGGACAGAAGAGAAAAGGGGTCTGGGGCCAAATGGCTTTAGGAAACGTGGGCTTCCAGAAAGTCCTCTGGAAACCCTCCGCTGCAGGACCTCTCAGTGCCTTGAATGTGTTACAATGTATCCTGAGCTTTTGGGACTATGCATGTTTCCCCAAGTGATTTCACCACGGGCCCCATTTGTCACGGAGCAGCTCACGGGACCAGTTTCTCAGAAACACTTCATTCACTTACTTTAAACATTTATCGTTATTTGTTTATTTGTCTCCGTTGCGGCACGCAGGTTCTTTCAGTTGCAGCCCGTACGACCTTTAGTTGCGGCAGGCAAATTCTTAGTTGCAGCATGTGAGATCTTAATTCCCTGACCAGGGATCAAACCCAGGACCTCTGCACTGGGAGCACAGAGTCTTAGCCACCGATCTACCAGGGAAGTCTCTAAAAAATATTTACTGATCACCTGCTATGCACTGGCCACGCAACGGGGGCAAAACCCAGACCCGCTTCCCGCCCTTGTGGAACTTGTGCTGAGTATCACCGCTGTCGACCCTAGAACAACGATCGCTCAAGCTTCCATGGGTCACACTCCTCGACCATGCTCAGTCCGACCAGGAGTAGCTGCCCCAGGCTCCAGCCCCACCCCACCAGGTCTACCCAAAGCCTTAGTTTTCTTGCATGCACAGTTTGAGATGATGAAAGGAAAACGACCATGTTCTGCGGAGCTGAGAGAAGGTCACAACCCAGAACAGAGCATTCAAATCGTTCGAGAGAGCAGTAATTGCACATGGGAGGAAGCCGAAGGTTCCCGGCCCTGGTGTTCTCATTTCTGCAGAGCCAACGATTGCCTCGCTCCTCCAACCCTACTCCGCTTCCAGCACCGAACGGCAACCTCACATCGACACCGCTGGCAGAGAAGGTCTGATAACGAGAAATTCAATTTCCAGAAGGCACAGGACTGAGATAACAATTCTTCGGGTGTCCCACCTCCGGAAAGGGCCGTTGTTCCGCCCTTTCCAGTTAATGACCTCGTCAGCATTTTTGTTACCCATTTCTGCAGCTGAGGTTTCTTACAATAGCCCATAAAAGTGCATTCTTGGGGCCTGAGCCGAGAGGCTGCTTCTTTTCCCTCCGAAGACTGTGGCTCATCTTCAAAACATGAAATCAGTGGAGTCAGCAGGCTGGCTGCACGTGGGGGCCTTGGAAGGTGTGACATTTGTCCCCGGCTAGTAACTAGGGATTAGGAGGTGAGCAAAATACTGGCCGCCAGCCTTGCCATCTGGTGAAGCCCCGACCTCCGAGTGACAAACGGGGGACCCCTGTGCTCTTTTGGGTCCCAATTCTGAGCCCCTGGTTCCATGGGGATCTGCATGTGACCCACCCCACCGGCTCCATCCTCTTAACCTTCCCTCACTGATCACACATGGGCTCCCTGACTTCTGGATAAAAGTCAGCACCATGGTCTCAGCCTCGCTCTGACCCACCTAAGCCCTTGCTCTGACCCTGCAACTCTGGGTGAACCTCGTTCTTGGTCTCACCCTGACTCCGCGTCCCACGGGGCTCACCCTGGCTGCCCAGGATGGACTTGAGGCTGTAGTTCCCCACTTTGTAGATGGACGAACCTGCTTGTCATCCTAACCTCAAGGCTAACTGGCTTGCTTGCCCTGTCTGAAGTCAGTTTCCTTGGAGAGAAACAGGAACGGGAATAGTTCCTGTTCAGACGCCCGACGCAGGAAGGAATTGGTGAGTCATCCCTACTGCCCGTGGGCAAGCACCTCCCTGGCCCCAAGCTCATGTCCTCTCGGCCGTGCAAGAGGCCACAGGGCCTTCTCTGGCCAAGAGGGTGAGAAGGAAGCTCTGAGCCTGCGCTTCATGGGTCCTGCTCCATCTCTGGGTCCCCTGCCACTGCCGTGAGAAAGCCATGCCATGCTCACTGCTGGTCCCAGGAGGAGGCTCAGAGCTGAACCACGCCAGTGACCCCCGCCTAGACGGCCTGACACCCAGCCCATCCCAGGTGAGCGGTGAGCCTGGCCACACCTAGAGCGGTCAAACCCAGACAACCTGCAGACCCACAGGATGGAAGGTTTGCAGTTTTAAGCCACTGGGTGTTTGGGTTGTTTGTTACACAGCGTTTTCACAGCAGCAGCTGACTAATACAGTGCCCAGTGAAGGGTGAGAATCCAGTAAGTGCTGACCACGGTTTCTACTGCAGCGTCAAACACTGCACTGCTCCAGCCTGCTTGCTCTTCAGCCGATATCCCAGCTCTGGGGAATCTGAGCCCCAAATCACTCTTCCAGGCAAGAGCACCCCTGCCTCCTGAGAGGGTGGCCAAAAGAAGAACGTGGGCTAAGGGTCAAGAGGTCAGCCCCAGTTTCAGCTGGGCAGCCCTGGGCATGTCCCACAGCCTCTGGGGCCTCAGTTTTCCCTTCTGTAAAATGGAAATACAACCCTGCCCTGCACCCCACCCCCAGGAATGTGGAGTGAGAGAGAAACGGGGGTAAGGGGCCTGGTGAGGCCAGATTCAGGTAAGAATTCCCTGGGAACATGAGAAGAGCTGTGGTTCGGGGGCCTAGAGGGTGCCCAGGAGCTCAGAGGGGATGAGAAGGTGGTCGGAGCCAACACCCAGCTAAGGGAGCCGGAGCAAAGCAGGAGGAAGGCAGGGCCGGGGGCACCCTGGCAAAGACCTGGAGATGGCAGAGGCCCAGGTGGCATGCGGACCACAGGCAGGCAGGGAGGCTGTGGCCAGGAGGCAGGCCTGGAACATTCAATAGGGACCCTGGTGGGGGAAGGGAGTCAGGCTTGCAGCCAGAAGCAGGGACAGACAGGGTTGCTGATACATGGGAGCCAGGCAGAAACCAAGCTTGGAACTAGGTCAGGGCAACTGGGTCAGGGCCCAGGGTCCCCTCCCACCCCCCCCC
>SJYX01017588.1:256832-282862 GCA_006410675.1 Oreotragus oreotragus | reverse complement strand
GAAGCTGAAACTTTAATACTTTGACCACCTGATGTAAAGATTAAAGGCAGGAGGAGAAGGGGACGACAGAGGATGAGGTGGCTGCATGGCATCACCGACTCGATGGACATGAATTTGAGTAAACTCCGGGAGTTGGTGATGGACAGGGAGGCCTGGCGTGCTGCAGTCCACGGGGTCACAAAGAGTTGGACACGACTGAGTGACTGAACTGAACTGACCACCTCACCACCCAACCTTGGAGAGGCTATTTCAACTCCTTCCAGTCTGTTTTCTCATCTGGAAAATGGGCAGGATGTAGAGGTTGGAATGGCAGGAAATCCTACCAAGTGGCTAACTAGGTGGGACTTTGCACACTCCTTTCTTACAAGCATGCACTGCAGATGCAACTTAGATAAGTTAACGAAGCAGGCAGTTAGCACCCATCCAACAAAGCAGTTGAGCTTGCGTGTGGTGCTTGGGAGTTGGGGAGCCGTGGCAGCCTTATGGAGAAGGCTGCCTTTATCATCCTCGTGCTGGGCTTCGAGGCCGCCCCCGCCCCTGCCTGGGTAAGGGCGCTGTAATTCTGCCTCCTTGCCTGCCCGCTCCCAGCCCTCTCCACACCAGCCCCACGCACTCTCCACACTCCACTTGGCCGGTGGCTCTTCCACCCGCAGGCTCTGGTCCACAGACTCCAGGACCACTGTGAGCTTGCGCCTCTGGCTGGCTGTGGTCAAGGCGATCTCTTCCACGTCCAGCTTGAGTCCACTCAGCTTCTCTGAGGACCAGAGAGAGAGGGATGGAATGGAGAGAAAGGGTGGGAAAGGCTGGGGGAGGGCAGACAGATGGGGCTCCTGCCAGGGGACCCACAGCCAGTCCACTTCCTCCAGGCAGTCACGGGGCATGCTGGTTGTGTGGCTGGGCAAGCCCCGCTCTCTGGAGATACCCCCGGCCCACTCCACCTTGACCGACACCCTGTGCCCCACCCCCCGAGCCTCCCAAACAGTGACCCGCGGTCCTCCTCCCTGCGGGGCAGTGTGGTCTAGTGGTTAAAGCCAAGACCTCTGGCTCCTCCCCCTGCTCCCCACAGCGCTCTCTTCAACGCTCTCTGGAGATACCCCCGGCCCACTCCACCTTGACCGACACCCTGTGCCCCACCCCCCGAGCCTCCCAAACAGTGACCCGCGGTCCTCCTCCCTGCGGGGCAGTGTGGTCTAGTGGTTAAAGCCAAGACCTCTGGCTCCTCCCCCTGCTCCCCACAGCGCTCTCTTCATGGTGAGACCTTGGAAAAGCTACCAGGCCTTTCGGGGCTCAGTTTCCTCATCTGTAAAGTGGGGATGATCACAGAATGCTGTGCTGAGGGTTAACAGCACCTGCTCCGTGGCGAGAGCTCAGGAAGCCGTGGTTGGCGGGCCTGTCCTGCAGCAATCAGCCAAGGGCTCTGGAGAGGGTGCCAAGCGAGCCCCAAGCTGGCCCACTCTGCCCCCTAGGACTTCCTGGGGCTGAAAGCAGCGACTTACGGAAAAGGTGGTGCAGGATAGGGACCCACAGCCAGTCCACTTCCTCCAGGCAGTCACGGGGCATGCTGGTTGTGTGGCTGGGCAAGCCCTGCTCTCTGGAGATACCCCCGGCCCACTCCACCTTGACCAACACCCTGTGCCCCACCCCCTGAGCCGCCCAAACAGTGATCAGCGGTCCTCCTCCCTGCGGGGCAGTGTGGTCTAGTGGTTAAAGCCAAGACCTCTGGCTCCTCCCCCCGCCCCCCACAGCGCTCTCTTCATGGTGAGACCTTGGAAAAGCTACCAGGCCTTTCGGAGCTCAGTTTCCTCATCTGTAAAGTGGGGATGATCACAGAACGCTGTGCTGAGGGTTAACAGCACCTGCTCCATGGCGAAAGCTCAGGAAGCCGTGGCTGGTGGGCCTGTCCTGCAGCCATCGGCCAAGGGCTCTGGAGAGGGCACCAAGCGAGCCCCAAGTTGGCCCACTCTGCCCCCTAGGACTTCCTGGGGCTGAAAGCAGCGACTTACGGAAAAGGTGGTGCAGGATGAGCCCATCGAAAATGTCCTCCTCCAGGCTCCGGACCACGATGTGCTCCGGGAGGAGCTCGGCGTTGATCCAGTCCATCAGCACCTGTGGCCCCGAGGGACAGCTGACTGGGNGAGCCCCAAGCTGGCCCACTCTGCCCCCTAGGACTTCCTGGGGCTGAAAGCAGCGACTTACGGAAAAGGTGGTGCAGGATGAGCCCATCGAAAATGTCCTCCTCCAGGCTCCGGACCACGATGTGCTCCGGGAGGAGCTCGGCGTTGATCCAGTCCATCAGCACCTGTGGCCCCGAGGGACAGCTGACTGGGGGCCACGCCCCACCTGGCCTCTCGCCGGGCTCAGCTCTGCCCTCCTCCTGCCAGTCAACTCCTACTCGCCCTTCAAGGCCAGGTCAGCATTGCCTCCTCTGGGAAGCCTGCTCTGATCTCCCCGGCTGTTAGGGGCCTGCTCTGGGCTCCGGTGGACCTGAGCACTTCGGGCTTTTTTTTTGTCCTGCGTAAGGTTTTGATAACACAGGGGTTTTGAAATCCTCTGGGGGGCGGTCAGAGGTGGTGCAGGTTAGGAGGTCTTCCTGGAGGAGGTAACAGAAACAGCCCACGGAGGCTAGAGAAATACTGCAGAGGAAAAGGGAAACCCCGAGCCTGTGCGCAGCTTATAGCCGAGAGGGACTGGGTGGTGCCCGTGTGTCCCCACCCGCTTGGTCAGCCGTGCACTGCCCCAGGCAGCTGAACCAGAGGAGGAGCGCGAGAGCTGGGGTCTGTGGCCTGGGTCGAACCCCGGCTCCGCCGTCACTGGCCACCGCGCGTCACTCCTCTGAGGCTCCGCTCCCTGGGACGCAGGTGAGCTCCCTCTCAACCGCCAGGAGCCTTGCTGGGATCACGCGCAGAAAGGCACACCGTCGGCGCTCAACAAGGATCCCTTCATGCAGCCACTCAGCAGGTCTCCCAGGAGCCTGCGGGTCGCCACCCACCAGCTTGAGGCTGGGGAGGGGGTGGACCACGGTCCCCACCCCAGGAAGGTAAAAAGACTCCTCCAGGGAAAGATGGTCAGAGAAGGTTGCCGCACCTTTTGCAGTTCTTCAAATTTGGGGTTATTCCGGGAAGTGGGGGGAAGGAACTTTCTCTTCTCTCCTGGAAACAGAGGGGAGCGTGACACGTGGGTGGGGGCCTGCAGGTCAGCCCTGGAGCCGGCGCCTCAACCAAGAGGGGATACTGGTCCTGCCACTTCACATGCACACGCACAGGCACACATGTGCATAGGGCACTCAGACACACAGGCACACACATGTGCATAGGGCACTCAGACACACAGGCACACACGTGCATTCACACACACATAGTCACACATGTATACACATGTGCATAGGGCACTCAGACACACAGGCACACACGTGCATTCACACACACGTAGTCACACATGTACACACATGTGCATAGGGCACTCAGACACACAGGCACACACGTGCATTCACACACACATGTAGATAGCCACACATATGTAACACACATGTGCATAGGGCACTCAGATACACAGACACACAAGTGCATTCACACACACCCAGTCACACGTATGTACACATGCCATCACACACACACACACACACACACGCACGCTGTGACCGCCAAACATCCCCAGACCCCTGGGCTTCCCAAACATGCCCCGCCCTCTGCACCCCCTTCCTTCAACTGAGTGGCTCCTGCCTCCCCCAGAACGCTCTTCCCCCTCACTTCTCTCATGAACACCAGCCCATCTCCAGACACCACAATACTCAAATTTGGGGAACATACGTAAACTCGAAAACTATTTCTTGTGGTCTGAAATTCACATTTAACTGGACATCCTGCATTTTATTGGAGCCTCTTTCCATGTACATAAGAAGGGGTCACAGACCAGTTAAGCCCAGGTCCCCAGGCTCCAAGGGGCCAAGGCAGCGTTCAACCATGACTGCCAGGCTCCCTGGTGTGGGCGGGCATTGAGGGCACCTGGCTTGTCCACTGAGCCCCTAGACTTGGGTCAGCATCTCCCCTAAGTTGAAGAACCACAGAACCCACAAATGGCAGGGCCCAGGCGGACCCCGGAGATCATCGAGTCCCACTGGATGTGGGAGAGACTGAGTCACCCCGGGGCTGGCTTCGCCCACACCCACAAGATGCATCGCCTCTGTGTTCACGTAGCCCAGCTGGAGTCTTCCAGACAAGCTGAAGGCCTCTGAGTCCCACCCGGCCCGTGTGATCCTCACAGGAGGACAGGCTCCGGCAAATGCCTGGTGGCAGGGGTGGGGCGGGGGGTGGCGATGCCTGAACGGCCACGACCCCTTCCTGGAGTGTCCTTCCTGCCACTCTGAATCACGCCGTGTTCCAGCTCTGCCTGCCAGAACTGTATCTCCAGACCGACTATAAAACCAAAAACAAACACTTCTCCAAATCACGAAGCCCTGCCACCTTAACAGCAATTTTCTTTCTGATGCTTTACAACCTGAAACCACTTATAAACCGAGAGCATCAGGCAGTTACTGAAGTCAGCCCTATGGCGCCAGGCTTGCGGCTCTGCCATGTCACCCTCTGTGCCTGCTTCCTCATCTGTAAAAAGGAGGTGAGGGTGCCTGTGACTACCACTCTTCAGAGTGACAGGTGAGATGCTGTGTTTAAGACGAGCTCAGCTCAGCCCCGGCACAGACAGAACGACACAGCAGTCAGCATCCTCACCACTGTCCCCGTTAACCTGGAGAAGTGCGGTTATGCGGGATCTGGGGATAACTCAGTGGAAGGTTCCAGAAGCAGGGGAGCCAAGTATAAAGCAGAAGGCAGAGGCAGGAGCTGGACAGAACTGGGTGTTCAGTGGACCACCTGGCAGCCAAGGCAGGGCCTGAATCGGCCCGGGGGCGGTTCTCAGGATGTCAGCCCTGCCCCTCCGCCCCACCCGGCTGGCACCTTGTGAGAGTTCTTCCTCGGCCGGTGGGTCTGCCTTCCCAGGGAGGTGCAGCAGGTTGTAGAGGGACTCCGGCTCCATCGCGGCCTTGCCGGCCCTGGGGAGGCAGGGAACCAAGGACATCACCCTCCGAGTCACCCTAAACTTGAGGTCTGCTGTTTCCTCTAGACACCAGGAGGCGCGGGGAGAGGGTGGACAAGTCACCACGCTGCCTGGGCAAGGGGACAGGATGCCTGCTGAGAGGGTCTCTGGGAGCCAGGGCTTGCAGGATGCCCTGCGGAAACAGGCGGCGGCTGAAGTCAGGGCCTGTGCAAAGGCTTGGCAAGGAGGGGGGTGCTCCTCAGTCAGGTGTGGAGCAGCCAGCCCACAGCCCCTCCGGCAGCACACAGGAACCTCCACCCACCCACACCCACCCCGGGCAGTAGGACCAAAGGGGCAACCCACTGATCAGAGCTTCTTGGATCCAGAAAACCCTCTGGCCTGACCTCAGGGGGCAAATCTGCTGGAGGGGCGGGGCAGCAGTGTGGCGGTGATCACGTTGACGGGTGATGTCTGCCGGGTGATGTCTGCAGACCAGGGGCTCCAACCGGGGCAGGGGTAGGGGACAGGCCTGTCCTCTCTGGGCCCTCAGCCTGAGTCAGGGGGCACAGAGCAGCCCCCCAGCCTCTGAGTGAGTGGACGTGGGACTGGGGTGCAGGCTGGACTCTCGGGGGTGTGGGCTGGTCCTGCCTGGCTTAAGTTCTGAGCGAGCTTCTCCACAGTGGGGCTTATCACCCTGGCCTGTCGAGGGAACTCAGGGGTCTCTCCACTCACCGGGAAGGGCCAGAGTTTTCAGAGCCAGCCCTCCTCATCCTCGCTGCGGGGGAGGGTGCCCGGCAGAGTCAGAGCCTCCTTCCTGCTCCCCTGGACTCACTTCCTCTCCTGCCCGGGTGCGGCCCCACCCCCCACCCCCACTTCCGCTCTGGCCCCTGGGCCTCCTGCAGTGCTTTCAGCCCCAAACAAGACATTTGGGGCTGGGGAGGGGCCTCCTGCAACAGAAGCTGGCGGTCAGCTCTGGCCCAGGGAGGCCTGGCTGGAGCAGCAGGGCCCAGAGCTGCTGTGAGATGGAGGCACTCACAAGACTGTAGTCACGCTGTGACACGGGCGGCCAGCCCGGAGACTCCGGGGCACTGTCTGCGGCTCCGTCCTGCCCTAAATCTTGGGGGTGTGGAGAGCAAGCCACTGGGCTGACTCCATCCCCCCGAATTCCCAAGCCTCCTTTTGGAGAGGGTTCTGTCCAAAGGATGGGGCCAGAGGAGAGGCGGGAACTAGGCCTGGGGGAGGCGGGGAGGTTAGGAGACTGGGCTCCAGGTGGGCTCCTCCTCCTGTGTGACTTTGGGCAAACAACCTCCCCTCTCTGTTCCTGACGCTCCTTTACCGGGAGGGGCTGAACCTGATGGGCGCCAAAGGCAGCGAGTGTCCACAGAGCTGGGAGCTGCCTCCAGCCATCAGCAGCCTCAGGGGCTGTCCCTTCCCAGACCTGGGCCTCCCTTTCTTCATCGGAAATCTTGGGGTGGCTGGTCTCCTTGGCTGAAAGTTAGGGGAGATGACAGGCGGGAGAGGGAAACTTTCCCTGGCTACACGAGAGCTGGGAGGGCGCCCTTCTGTCTGCCCGGGCCTCTGGGCTGGGGGAGCAGCAGCCTCCAAGCCTGGGAGGCAGGGGGTCCAGCTGGGCGCAGGCTGTGCTTCGCCCAGCATCATCCCCATGGAACCTCGGCTAAGACCGGGTTCTCCCGGCCTTGTTTGCACGAGGCCTCCCAGAGCCTCCCTCTCTGTGTGTTTGAGCTCAGGCTCAGAACTGAGGACTCACCTGGCTGCTTTCTCCACGCAGGGAAATGAAGGCCACGGAGCTCAAGCGCTGGTGGTCCCCGGGTTCCAAAGCAAAGCCAATTCCAGTGCCCTAGGTCGGCAGAGGCAAGCGGCTCACTTCCTCCAGGGCCTGTGGCTTCTGCAACGCCATCCAGGCTGCATCTGCAGGGCGCTTCCTCCCAGCGGGGCGTTAGAACCTGATGCTCTGAAAGCAATGCCACCGAAACCCGCTCCGGAAAGCTCTGCCCCTGGGCCTATGGGCCCAGCCACACCTCCACACTCCCTGGACGCCTCACAGGCAGCTCAGAGCTTACATTTCTTCTTTCTGTCCCTCTCCCCTCCCTGATATGCAAACCAAGCCAGTTCCTGAAGCCAGAGGCTGGGGGTCAGCTTCCCCCGAGCCCCCAGCCCCTCCATCAGCAAGCTGTCAGGGCTGTCTCCAGGCTGTCCCTCCAGCTTCTTATCCCCGGCCTGGCCAGGGCCCACCTTGTCCTCTCGTCTGGACCTTACAGGAGCCTCCTAGCTGGGAACACACTGCTCGCTCAAACCCCACCTCCTACCCCTGAGTTGTTCTCCACAAGCAACCAGAGGACCCACTTCACATCTCAACTCACTTAAAACCCACCAGCAGCATCCAGTAGCCCTTAAAATGAAATCCAGTCTGCCCGGCCCAGCCCAAGGTCCTAATGGGATCTGCCGGCTTTGTCTCCATTCTCATCTCCTTACCTCTTCCATCCTCACGCCCTCCCAGCCACATGGACAACCCTCCTATTCCCTGAAAGTGCCACCTACCTTCCTGCTTTAGGGTGGCCACACTTACTGTGCCCTCTACCTAGCTTTTAAAACGGCTGAGTCTGCATCATTATCATCAGCTTAAGTGCCTCCTCCTTCAGGAAGCCTTCCATAACTGCCTTATCTAAGAAGCAGATCGTTTCCTGATCCCATACCTCAGCCCCTTAAGGTTCCTGAGTCCTAGTGCCTAGAGCAATGCCTGGCACAAGGCAGGCTCACTGGATAAACATTGATAGCTATTGTTGCCTAAGGGGATCAGGAAGTTTTTCCGAGGAGTTGTGGGCTTTGATGGATGAATAAGAGTTTGCCAGCTGAAAGAAAGATGGGTAAGAATGTTCCAGGTGGAGGGAAGAGCCTGTACAAAGGACTAGAGAAACACAAGAAGGCGAGATCCCAGGACAGCGGGGCGGACTCAAGCTCGTCTCTTGAGCTTGAGTCTTTACGAGCCAGGCTGGAATTGAGAGTTTCCATAGCGACAGGTGACAGTGCCGGGTGACCAGAGGCTAACCACCCTTTCTCTGCTGACAGATCCTGCAGAAAGGGGGCAGAGCACGTGGGGAGCGTGCGGGCAGGAGAGTGGGGCTGCTCACGGAAGGTCATGAAAATGACAAAAGGTATTGCTGATGCTAATATTTGCTGAGTGACTGACGATGGAGCAAGGATAGCTGTCAGGGCTTTAATCTCACCAGGACCCAGCTTTGCAGGCAGGTGCTCTCACGTCTGCACATTACAGAGGAAGACACAGTCATGCACGGTCTAGCCTGCCGCTCTGCCCCACCCATATGGACTGGGGTTTGTCACAAAATGCAGTGAGAAAGAGGCTGTCACTCGATACAATTTTTTAAATTTGAATTCCATATAGAAAAGTATAATTATTCTATATAACTATATTAGAGTTGTCTGTCACAGCTTGGACATCCCCGGTGTCTCAGCAGGTAAAGAATTCGCCTGCAATGCAAGAGACGCGGGTTCGATTCCTGGGTCGGGAAGATCCCCAGGAAGAGAGCATGGCAACCCACTCCAGTATTCTTGCCTGGAAAACCCCATGGACAGAGGAGCCTGGGGGGCTACAGTTCACGGGGTTGCAAAGAGTTGGATACAACTGAGCGACTAAGGATACATACACATCCTGGCTTAACTTTCCTTATATGACCCCCATGGACAGAGGAGCCTGGCAGGTCACAGTCCACGGTGGCGTGAGAGTCAGACATGATTTAGACTAAATGATGACAATGAACTCTGTAGAGGATGTCAATTACATTGCCCAATCTCAAGAAGGTTTGCCTTTTTTTTTTGGACACCTTACTACATTTGCTTTTTCTTTCACTTTTTTTCTGAACCACTTACAAATAAATTCCAAGGAGGGACTGTGACGTGTCCTCTCCAAATATTTCAGAATTTATCTCCTAGAAACAACCATATTCTTCCGTAGGACACTCTAGAAAATTAACAACACTGAAATAGTAATATTTTCATTCACACTCAAGCCTCCCCAAATATTAGTATGCTGTTTACAGGGGGTTTGTTTGTATTATTTTTACTCCAAGAGCCCCTCGGAATCATAGGTTTCTCTTGGTGGCACTCGGCTGCCCTGTCTTGTCAGGCTTTTAACCGGGAACAGTCTTCTACAACGTGAATATTTTTAAAGCACCCAGGTCGGTCGGCTGTCTTGTAGAATGCTAATTTCACCATCTCTGTTATTTCCTGGTCTGCTTCTACTGACTGATTCTTCTCCTGGTTAGGGGGTCACATTTTTCTGCCCTGTATTTCTAGTAGTTTTTTAAACTGAAAGCTAGATGTTAGGGGTTTTGCGTTATTGGGCAATTTTGTTGCGTTCCTTTAAAGAGCACTGGCATTTCCCTTTTGCCGTTGTTCAGTTCAGCCACTAAGCCACGTCCGACTCTCTGTGACTGTTCATGGACTGCAGCGCACTGGACTTCCCTGTCCTCCACTACCTCCCTGGGCTTGCTCAAACTCATGTCTGTGGAGTCGGTAAGGCCATCCAGCCATCGCATCCTCTGTTGCCCCCTTCCCCTCCTGTCCTCTTCTTCCCCAGCATCAGGGTCTTTTTCAATGAGTCAGTTCTTTGCATCATGTGGCCAAAGTATTGAAGCTTCAGCATCAGTCCTTCCAATGAATATTCAGTGCTGGTTTCCTTTAGGATGGACTGGTTGGATCTTGCTGTCCAAGGGACTCTCAAGAGTCTTCCCTGGCACATGCTCTGAACGAAGTTTTCTGGCAGGCAGTTAATTGTGAATTACTCTGATACTTTTAAATTGCTTTTAACCTTGACCTCCTCAAACTCTGAGCTCTGTCTCCTCAACTCAGTGAGACCACTGAGCTCTGTTTAAGCTGCACCCCAGTCCCGCACTCAGGTCCAGGCAGGAAGCCTAGGTGATGGTAGGGTTTACCTCATTTGTATCCCTTTTATTAGGGTTCACAGACCTGTCTTGCCTCTACTCTAATGTCTGAAACAGTTGTTTCCTACATTTTGCCCATTTTGCCCAGTTATTTTTGCTGGAAAGGTAACTCTAAACATAGAAATCCTTCTCCCATGAGATACTTAATTAGAAAGAAGAGGTACATTTTCAGTGGACAAACATGATCAACATCCGTTTAACTAAATAATTAAAGCAAATAAATATCCTGAGAAATGGGAGAGATCCACGCATTGTGTCTCCTGGTCAGATGTACTGAGAAGAACACCTGGCTTCTGCCAAAAATGCAGAACCCGAATCTCCTCAGGGCAGAAACAGCACACAAAGGCATGCTGAGAGACAGCAGAGCCAGTAGCTGGCCTGTGTTCTCCATCAATGTCACGAAGAGCAAAGAGAGATTGAAGAACTGCTCCAGATCAAAGGAGGCTGCAGAGATGTGACAAGGCGTCAGTGCGTTTCTTTGGGTAAAAAGACATTACTGGGACAACTGGAGAAAAAGAATTCAGGCCGGTGGGTTAGATAATGCTATTGCATCAGTGTCATTTCCGGTAATGACACTTGTACTGAAATCACGGAAGAGAACGTCTTGGTTTTTAGGACACATACATCAGCATACTTAGAAGGGCATAATATACGCGACTCATTCTCAAGGGCTCAGGAAAGAGATAACTGTCTAGACAGACAGACAGATGCTAGACGTCTACATGATCCACCAACATCTGAATATCTGCGTTTATATATTGAGAAGGTAGAAAGGATAAAGCAAATATGGCAAAATGTTCATGTTTATGGGGATCAGGATAAATACAGGAATTCCTTATACCACTGCAGCAACTTTATTCTAGGTCTGAAATTCAGTTCAGTTCAGTTCAGTTCAGTCACTCAGTTGTGTCCAACCCTTTGCGGCCCCGTGGACTGCAGCACGCCAGGCCTCCCTGTCTGTCACCAACTCCCAGAGTTTACTCAAACTCATGTCCATTGAGTCGGTGATGCCATCCAACCATCTCATCCTCTGTTGTCCCCTTCTCCTCCTGCCTTGAATCTTTCCCAGCATCAGGGTCTTTTCAAATGAATCAGTTCTTCGCATCAGGTGGTCAAAGGATTGACGTTTCAGCTTCAGCATGGGTCCTTCCAGTGAATATCAGGACTGATTTCCTTTAGGATGGACTGGTTGGATCTCCTTGCAGTCCAGGGGACTCTCTGAAAGTATGTAAGCATAAAATGTTACAGCAGGGACTTTGCTGGTGGCCCTAGGGTTGACTCTGCTCTCCCTTTGTGGACAGCACAGCTTGCATCCCTGGTCGGAGAACTTGAGACCCCACATGTGCACGGCAAGGCCACATGGCAAGACGGGGACACAGTGGAAACAGTGGCTGACTTAATTTTGGGGGGCTCCAAAATCACTGCAGATGGTGACTGCAGCCATGAAATTAAAAGATGCTTACTCCTTGGAAGAAAAGCTGTGACCAACCTAGACAGAATATTAAAAAGCAGAGACATGACTTTGCCAACGAAGGTCTGTCTAGTCAAGGCTATGGTTTTTCCAGTGGTCATGTATGGATAAGAGAGTTGGACCATAAAGAAAGTTGAGCGCCGAAGAATTGATGCTTTTAAACTGTGGTGTTGGAGAAGACTCTTGAGAGTCCCTTGGACTGCAAGGAGATCCAACCGGTCCATCCTAAATAAGATCAGTCAGTCCTGGGTGTTCATTGGAAGGACTGATGTTGAAGCTAAAACTCCAAACTCTGCCCACCTGGTGCAAAGAACTGACTCATTTGAAAAGACCCTGATGCTGGGAAAGATTGAGGGCAGGAGGAGAAGGGGATGACAGAGGATGAGATGGCTGGATGGCATCAACAACTCAGTGGACATGAGTTTGAGTCAACTCCGGGAGTCAGTGATGGACAGGGAGGCCTGGTGTGCTGTGGTCATGGGGTTGCAACGAGTTGGACATGACTGGGTGACTGAACTGAACTGACGCGTCCTGATGCTCACCTGTCCACAGTGTGGACGGGCTGTCAGCTCCTGGCCCTGTGAAATGTCCCATCATTCTTTACGTGCTTCTTCTGGCCGTCTGGTGCAATGCCAGTGCATTTAAACGAACTTGAAGTTAGTACTGACCGAGGGCCCGCTGTGTGCCAAGCTGAGTACTGAGGATGCACTAGGGAGCAGGGTAGACACCAGCCCTGCCTCGGGAGCCAAAGTGTGGAAGGGTGTGCAGCTGTGGGAGGAAACGTGATGTGGGAGGAGATCCTGAACCGTATTCTACATATGCAGAAAGTCAGCATCCTGCACACGTGTTAGGGGAGGCGCGCCTGTGTCAGTGAGGGAGCTGTGGGCTTAAAATGTGACTTCAAAGTCTCACTTTACGAGACCCTATCTGGTTGTCCGCAGCCCATTGCTGGGCCAAGCCATGGGGCCCTCCCAGGTCCACAGGGACGGAGGACATGGGCCAAATCCCTCTGCCTCCAAAGTCTCCCACCCCTCCTGCATCTTTCTAGTACATCATGGCCTTATTTTCCACCCAGAACTTGCCCTGTCTGCACTGACTTTGTCCACCCCACCCTAGCTGCACATGCTTCCACACTTCAGCTCCCGAGGCAGGGCTGGCGTCTACCCTGCCCCCCGCTGCATCCTCAGGACTCAGCTTGGCACACAGTAGGCCCTCAATAAGTACTGACTAAATGAGGTTCTTTACTGGATCTTCCCTGTAGCTCAGATGGTAAAGAATCTGCCTGCAGTGAAGAAGACCCAGGTTCGATCCCTGGGTTGGAAAGATCCTCTGGAGGAGGGCATGGGAACCCACCCCAGTACTCTTGCCTGGAGAATCCCATGGACAGAGGGGCCGGGGGGGCCACAATCCACGGGTCGCGGAGAGTCAGACACGACTGAGCGACTAACTCTGCTGCTACTAAAGAAGGTCCAGGCTTCCCAGGTGGCACCAGTGGCAAAAGACCCACCTGCCAGTGCAGGAGACGTGGGCTCGATCCCCGGGTGCGGAAGATCCCCTGGAGGGGTGTGGCAACCCACTTCAGTATTCTTGCCTGGAGAATCGCGTGGACAGAGGGGCCAGGGGGGCTACAGTCTAGAGGTCATAGAGTTGGACATGACTGAAGCGACAGCATGCACGCACACTCACACGAATACAGTTCAAGTCCCTGTTGTGCTGAGCCCGTGGAGGGCCCCACATCCCACGCCAGGGTAAGGGCTAACCCTGGTCGCTAGTGAGGGAAACAAGGGTTTGTTGAATCAAATTATACCCGCAGGAGCAGGTTTCCACTTGAAACAAAACCACACAGAAGCTGAGCTTCCCAAGCACCAGATGCTGTCTTTGCAGGAGGAACCATCCCCACCCCTGCAGCACGCATGACCCGAGCTGTCAGCCTGGGAAAGGCTTAAACAAGATGACCTCAGAAGGCCCCTTCCTTCTCTGAGTGCTCAGGGTCTGCACATTCTGCTGAGGTCAGGTGGCACGCAATGTCATGGTTCCCCAAAGACTGACCGCAAGGCAGAGACCCTGATGGGAACAGAGGTCCTCCCCCACAACACCCAGCAACAGCCCCGTGGGGAGGGATGGCTGGATGGGGAGGCTTTCCACTGATGCCATGGGACCAGCCGGAAAGAAGGGGGACAGTACTCAGAAAAGACGCCAACCAGAGCGAGCCCACCCCCATTCCAGGTGGGCCCGAGGAACTCCATCCTGTCCCAGGAGCACTCGCTGCCTCTCCCGACAGCGTTTCGCCTCGCCCAGCCACACCCCGGGCCTCTCCGGCGTTGTGCTGGCTCCTCCCCGGGAATGAGCCACTCGCTCGTCCCTCTCTCTCCACGGCTGTTGTCCGTGGCCACTCGGACAAGCCTTCGAGGAACGTCTTCAGAACAAGACCAACCAGAAGAGCCCTCTTGGGAGATAAGGGCACCGTTGCTGGCCTGAAGAACTGTTGCAGGACAAAGCTTTAGCCTCATCAGTATTGAGAGATAATCCCATCCAAGAAAACCACCAGAAAGAGACTCGAGGAGCTGGTGAGTCACAGCAGGTTTGTCACGCTCAGCACCAGTGGACCTTTTGAGCTGGGGGAGCCTTCCTGTGTGTCCTGGAATTCTGACCAGTCCCCTGGGGCCACACCCACCACCTGTACCTGCCCACCTCCTCCTGTTCCACAACCCAAACTGTGCCCTCTTGTTGCCAAGTATGAGGGCTGGGGTGGCAGAGAACCACGCTCATCAGTATTTTAAGGAACGGAGCAGTAAATATGGTGACAGTCAGGGGCTTGCTTCCGTGGTAGAGAATCCACCTGCCAATGCAGAAGATGTGGGTTTGATCCCTGGGTTGGGAAGGTTCCCCTGGAGAAGGAAATGGCAGCCCACTCCAGTATTCTTTCTGGGAAAATCCCATGGTCAGAGGAGCCTGGTGGGGTGCAGTCCATGCAGTCACGAAGAGTCGGACACGTCTGAGCGACTGGGCACGCAAGCCCTCTGGAAAATCATGGGTCTGTGACCTCGCCAGCAGTCACGTGGGAACAAAGCCAAACGCGAGCTCAGGTCTTTCTCCAAAGCCCAGGATCTTCCCAGCAACAGTCTGTCATTTTCAGTGTGTTTAAATAGTGCTGCTGCCTCACCCCCAGGCTAGCCACCCGTTCAGTCGCCGTTTTAATTCTGACGTGGAGAAAAGTTTGATGTACCTGAAGCATCCCACGACTTCTGCGGGGGAGAGTTGATAGCAAGGCCAGCGTGGAACCCCAAAGATCTGGCCCTGTCAGGAGTCACCTCAGGGCCCCTGGCCCCAAAGGGTAGGGAGGGGACCAGGGCCCTGTGGCAGCTCGTGCCACTGGCCACTGGCATCTCTCGCTCCGGTGTGGAACCAGGCGCCTGGGCAGACTTGCCCGCTCCATTCATTAGTGTGACTTAGCTGCTGTGAGTGGCCAGCCCCTGCTCCCAGCCAGGAAACCCTTGGTTCAGCGCCCCCTCCCCAGGGACCCTTCCCCCACAGGATGCAAGCTCGTTCCTCGTCCATCGGCAGCCCCCCGGGAAGCAGGGCTGCGCTGGCGTCATGGGGCCAGCACCAAGCACGGGGTGGCCCAGGCATGATGGCTAAAGGCGCAAAAGAAAGCCCGGCTCGCAGACAGAGGCAGCGGCCTTTATTGGGATAAACCACCGCACGCCATCTGGAAAGCCGGCTCCCATCTCCCACCCGCGGGGCAGGTTGACAACACAGCCAGGGTTTCAGTGACTTTTATTTAATACCCAGAAATCCAAAATAAACACCACTTAAAACAAATCAAGGACACAAAGATACTGGCACACAAATTGGGCAAGAGAATGTGGCTGCTTTAAAACAACACAGCTCCTGTCTCACGTCCAGTTAGGACCTCAGGGCACGTGGGGCTCTGGGCTCAGCGCTTCATGATGCCGTGCTCGAGGGGGAACCAGAGCTGCAAGCAGGCGCCCCGAAACCAGGGGAGGGGAGGGCATTCAAAAGACAGGCCACCCGGAGAACAATAAGAGGAGGCATGTCATGACCTTTGCCCACCACTGCGTGGCTACCGATAACCTTGTTTTCACTTAGTTCCTGTGGATGAAGGTCCCTCTTCGGGGCGAAGGTGGGGAGGTCATTCACTACAAATGGGAATCAGTGGAGGAGGACGGGTTCTAGAACTTTCCTCAGTTAAGGACTGAGAGGGAAGCTTTTGCATTCCAAGGAATTTCCAGCAACTGTCAGAGGAAAGTTGTTTCTGCTGCCCCCGTGTCCCCAGAAGACGCTGCAGCGTGTGGGCCTCCGCAGCGGGGAGGCCCCGGGCCCTGACACTCGCTTCCTGACAGCTGTTGTCCCCAAGCCACCAGGGACGAGGGGCGGGTCCCAAGAGGAGGGACCTAGCCACTGCAGATGTCACCCTCGCTTCAGCCTCAAAGCTGCTTCCCAGCCCTCGCCCCAGTGCACCACAGGCCCCCAGGAACTGGCATCACCTTGCCAGGCCCACGAGTGCCCACGGCAGGTGGAGGGGCCTCTGTCTCCCTGGCACCATGGTTCCACACGTGTAATGAAGGCAGCACAGAATATTCCAGCCTCGCCTATTTTGTCAACGTGGATCTTTAATGCCACCGCCTCCCGCAGGAGACACTGTAATGCCGTTTTAATTATTTCTTTCCCCTGCTGGGTAACCTCCTCCATCAAATTGGCTATTCTGAACCCAGCCCTAGGCTGGCAGCAGCCCGAGCCCAGGCAGCTGTTCTTTAAGTCCTGAGCACTGGTACGCAATGTAATATTAACAACGTGCTCAACAGCTCCGACCTACAGCGGGGAAGGCGAATATCACAGAAGAGAAAGCCCCATGTTGCCGGGGTACTGAGCAAACTCGGGGGTCCAGGTGTCACGAAAGCCTGGCCCTGCAGGGAGGTGGGGGTGGGGGTGACCTAGCGGAACACCCGCCTGAGACCCAGCCTAGGGGTGCCCCTTTCTCTCCTGAGATGAGGCGGGCGAGGGCTGAAGAGCACACGAGTGAGGATTCGCGCTCCCTTCGACAGGGTGCCCCAAGGATGCCACAGGCTGCAGAAAGCTGGGACTTGCAGAGGACAGGTGAACACTTCACCTCCCCTCCTATGGGCTGAGCTGTGGCCCACCCGACCCCACATATTGAAGTCCTACCCCCCAGGACCTCAGCAGGTGATGGTATTTGGGGACAGGGTCTTCACAGAGGTAATTAAGGTACTGTGAGGTCATTAGGGTCTACCCCAATCCGTTCTGCCTGGTGTCCTTATGAGATGAGACGCAGACTCACAGACCGGGGAAAGCGTAGGAAGCGAGGGAAGACGGTGCCCGTCCACCAGCCCAGGAGGCTCCGAAGGCACCAGCTCCACTGACCCGCCATCTGGACTTCCAGCCTCCAGAGCTGAGACAGTGAGCGGCCGTGCCCTAACCCATCCCCCAGCCCGCGGCACTCTGTTACGGCAGCCCCCGCAAACTGAGACACCTGCTTTCCAAAGGTTTTTGGAAGAGTATCCATCCTCAAACAGGGCCTCTGGGATTGGAGACTTCCCAGCAGGGCTGTCTCCAGCTGCCTTTTAGAGCCGGCTCCAACACAGTCCACTCAGCCGCAGCGAGAGATGAAGAAACGCCGCAGAAACCCTTCCTCCCACGGACAGTGGCCGCTGGGTCCGCTGGGTCCCAGATGTCTGCGCAAAAGCGAAATGCAAGCCGCACAGAGCAGACAAGGAGTAAGGATGCGAGTGGACACTCCAGTCACAGCTGAGGCTTCCAGAGTATTTGGGGACAGGGTCTTCACAGAGGTAATTAAGGTACTGTGAGGTCATTAGGGTCTACCCCAATCCATTCTGCCTGGTGTCCTTATGAGATGAGACGCAGACTCACAGACCGGGGGAAGCGTAGGAAGCGAGGGAAGACGGTGCCCGTCCACCAGCCCAGGAGGCTCCGAAGGCACCAGCTCCGCTGACCCGCCATCTGGACTTCCAGCCTCCAGAGCTGAGACAGTGAGCGGCCATGCCCTAACCCACCCCCTAGCCCGCGGCACTCTGTTACGGCAGCCCCCGCAAACTGAAACACCTGCTTTCCAAAGGTTTTTGGAAGAGTATCCATCCTCAAACGGGGCCTCTGGGATTGGAGACTTCCCAGCGGGGCTGTCTCCAGCTGCCTTTTAGAGCCGGCTCCGACACAGTCCACTCAGCCGTGGCGAGAGATGAAGAAAAGCCGCAGAAACCCTTCCTCCCACGGACCGTGGCCGCTGGGTCCGCTGGGTCCGCTGGGTCCCAGACGTCTGTGCAAAAGCAAAACGCAAGCCGCACAGAGCAGACAAGGAGTAAGGATGCGAGTGGACACTCCAGTCACAGCTGAGGCTTCCAGGAGCTCAGAGGGGATTTTTTTTTTTCAAACTGAAAAATGCTCTTTTGTAAAAAGACCTGGCTGCCCAGGAGAGTCCTGCCCAGGAGACGCCACCAGGAGAGTCGAGCTGTCGCCCCTGCTGCAACGCTGCAGTGTGTTTCTGATGACTTGTGATCACTGACGGCTGTCAGCTGGACCGCCAGGCACCACGCCCCCGCCTCCCAGGGGCTGAGGGTCGGGATTCCGGTTTTTTTTCTTTTCCATCTTTTGCTCAACAATTGACATGGCCCCCTGTGGCACTCCAGGTGAGGCGAGGCTGCAAACTCGCAAAGCACTGGTGTTTGGAACCTGCATTTCTAAGGATGCTGCCCGCTGTGGAATTATAAGGAAAGGAGGTGGAGAGAATCTACCAGAAAAAAAAGTGGGGTGTGTGGGGAGCAACCACGGGCTGGGAGGGGAGGCCAGGGCGCCTCCCGAAGCACGGTCCCCGCTGAGGTCACTGGCTCCTCGCTGTCACTCCAGGTGCTTGTACTTGGTGAACAGGTTGTAAAGAACCCGGAGGGTGGATTTGAGGTCCAGGTTCACCACATCTGCAGAAGGAAAACAGAAGCCACTGCGGGTGAGAGAAGGTGCCCCAAGCCCTGGTGCCAACACCTGGGAGATGCGGGGACATCCTCTACATCCCCCGCAGAGCACTCTTGCTGTCCCCGCCACTCACAGGCCACTTCCCGAGCCCCTGGCCGCCACTCCGCGGGATGAGCACTGGGATGGCGAGGATTCTCCTTCATCCCTTCCAGGATGGGACCAGACAAGTCTGTGTGGTATGGGGTCTAGGACAGCCAAGGACACGTACTGGGGACCGCGGGCCATCCTGCGGGCCTCCTGGGACAGGGCAGGCGGAAGCTGTGGTCCTACCCCCTCGAGGTCAGGACCAAGGTGTGGCCCAGGAAGTCCAAGCACCTTGTTTGGTGGGAAGGGGCCCTGTCCCCCTGGGGGTCAAGGCACCTGGCTCTGCTCCTCCCTTGCTCTCTGAGCTCCGACAAGGGCTTGGGCAGAGCTGCGGTCATGGGTCACGGGACAGAGTTCCTGTCCTCAGACGGGTGTTCGGCAGTGACTGCTGAGCCTCCCAGGGGGCGTGGGGGGAGGGCAATGAGAACACTCCACCCAGGATTCAAGCTGTCACTGTCGGGCAGGGATCCAGGAGCACTGGCATCACCTGCAAACTTGTTATAATTGGGACTTGGAGGGCCCGGTCCACAGCCCCTGAACTGGAAGATGCTTTGAGAAGCACCCCCCACCCCACTCACCCACCCCACGCTTCAGTTGTCCGCTCAAGTTAAGACATTCCTGGTACAGGTCATGTAACACAGGAGTCAGGTGCGGCAGCGAGGGGGGCCTCTCGCCAGGGATCTGCTGGCCTCCACTGCCATTCAGACCTCACAGGCCATGACTGAGCCACGCCGCTGCTCACAGGCGCCACTGGGCCATCAGGACAGTGACCCGACAGGCATGAACTGCAGCCAACCTTAAACATTGTCTCAAGAGATGAAGCAGCATCTCCAGTCTGAGCAAGGGCACCTGGTGGGCAACTGAACCCTGAGCCCGTGGGGCGGAGGCCGCATCCTCCAAGTCAAATGGCTACTGAAGAACCGGCCTCGATGGCTCCACCAGCACAGGACTCGAGGCAATAGGGAGCTGGGCTCGGCAGAGCCCAGCCTTTGAGCCACACACTCGGGACCTGATGGGAGAGACACGGCCGGTCACCCAGCCCCTCGAAGACCTGGGTCAGGCTGTTACCTTCGGGGCGAGCCTTGGGCTTCTTAAGACCTCCGTCCAGCATCAGCTCAAAGGCAAATGACACGTTGTGGACCTGCCAAGGAAGCCAGAGTTAGTGTCGGGGCTGGAACTGGTCCCAGGCCTGCCCACTGCCCCCCATCTCCGCCGATTTTCTTCTAAGGGGGTGGAAGCAAGCGTGGACAGGGGCACCTTTGGAGTAACTCGGCCCACAAGGACCAGGGGTGCCCAGGGCAGGACGGGGGGGGGAGGGGGAGGGGGAGGGAGTCTGCGGAGCGCAACACACCCACCAGGTGGGCCTCACTCCCCTTCCCGGGGTGAGGGGGCCTGGGAGACGCAGGGAGGAGTGGGCACGAAGCTGCCCCAGGGGCTGGGAGTCCCCAGGCTCAGACATGCCCTCGTGAAGACAAGTGACGGAGGCTTCCTTTCACAGCTGAGGAACCGAGGCTCAGAAAGGGCAAGTGACCTCCCGAAGGCGCCTGGCCCTGGGCCCTGTCCCCAGCACACAGCAGTCACTTGCTATCTGTCAGAAGGGCCTCGAGCCAGCTGAGCGTGATGGCGTGCCCTCATCAGGGTATCATCGGTAGCCCTGACCCAGAGCAGGTGCTATGGACCTGCTGGAGCTGAAGTCAGGCCACTGGTGGATGCTGCACGGCCTGAGCCTGACCCTCGACCTGCTCGATGCCACGGAAAGGTGGCCACATCTGCACTCAGCCCCCAGGGCTGCTCACGGTTTGCTCATTCCTGTTAATGGCTGCTGTGGAGGTTACACAGAGCCACCTCTGCTGAGTTTCAAGGCCACCTGAACCACGGAGATACTGGTGATCAACCACATCACAGCCAGCCAGATGTCTGCATCGAGTGAAGGCTGGTGGGGGGCGGGGGAAGGAGGAGGGCAGGGAAACCAAAAAGTAACATAAATCACAGATGTCCGAGCTGGAAAGGACTTCAGGGCTCTCCTGTAATCAAACACCCTTTAAACAGTAACATTTTCATGGTTTCCCTGCCAATGAATCAGAAACATGACAACAAGTTTGCCTGCAAAGTGGTTTAATGATTAACCAGGAAAAAGACACTTGGCAAACTACTCCTCAATTAGTCAAGACCACGAGAGCTCAGGACACAGCAGAGAAGCTTCCAGGCCTTGGAGGCACTGGGTGGGCAGCGTTCAGAGACACAGAGAAGGCCACCATGCACTGCGTATCAAACAGGAGCCCGGCCCTGGCATGGGGGACACGCCTCAGAGTGATGCAGGCCACTCACACCCAGTCCTGAGTGAGCTGCAAATGACCTGAGGCTCGCAGCACGCCGAGGAGAGACAGGACGCAGGCTGTCAGAGTCCCACCTGCAGGGCCGGAGCCAGCCTGGAGAGAGGGCTGCACCCAGCTGGGCCTTGGAGGAGGGACACGCATAGGAGATGACCGGAGGGTCTTAATCTCCCACTTCCCAAAGGAGGTCCTGGGTGAGACGGGTGAGAACATGTATCACCTGTGCCGAGAAAGTCCCTGGGCTCCGAGAGGCGGGGCCGGGCTTCAGCCCACACGAGTCTGGATCGGAACCTGTGCCCTGCCTCTGGGAGCATCCTGCCTCTTCCACCATCCACTGAGATCCGGCTCCCTGATTCATACACACAACAGGCTTGGAGTCGAGACGGAGCCGGCACGGCCAAAAGGGAGGAACAGGGCAACGGTCGGTCAGACCGTCAGCCCAACGCGGGAACAGACGTCTTCCGTGGCCCCCAGGCCGGCCGGATGCGCCCCCAGCACGGGTGCGGAGCATGATCAAGTCCACGAGGCCCCTAGCTGCCCCAAGGAAAGACTTGCTGGCAGGGGGATGGGGGTGTGGGAGGCAGGGAGGTGCAGGGGTGCGGGGAGCACCCTTCCAAGGCCCACCTCTCTACAGCTGCTTGGCCCAACCAGTGGCAGGTTTAGAGCAAGACTTTCCTCTGCTTTCTTCTCTGTCCGAGGAAATCAGCAGTCAGGAAGCTGCCCCCTTCCCCTTCCGTTCTCTCGCAGAGCCAAGCCTCAACCCCACAACCTCGTTGCCCCCGCAGAGAAGCACCCTCAGAGCCCGGCTCCACGGACCTGGCACAAAGAACAGCAAACATGTCCTGACAGGACTTGGGGCCACCTCCTTGACCGTGATCCCCGAGTGAGACCCCCCCAGGCCACACTCTGAACCCCAAAGCCCCACACTGCTGCCAGGAGGCGGTCCACGGCAGGATCCCCAAGTGCTTTCTCTCTGTGATGCAAAGGAGTTTCAAAAAACCAGGTGAGGAGAGAGAAGGGTAGAGGGTCCCAGAAAGGAATGGGGTCTCCTGGTTCCGCCCCTGCTGACTGTGATTCATCCGCACCCCAAGGACCCCTTTCCTCCCCGGGGACAGGGACTCCGATGAGGAAACAAATGCGAAAGCACCCTGAAGCTGCAAAGCCCTTTCTGGGACTTGCTTCCAGGAATAACCTTCAAGTCTCCAGAACACAGGCTACCCCCCAGAGAGAGAGGGACACTGCGGAATCTTCCAGAAGATGACCACAGACCCATGGTACCCAGCAAAGTGACCGGCACAGAGCAAGGCCCAATGGTGGGCCTGGAACAAGAAGCGTGGGTGGTACCCCCGCCTCTGAGATGCTCGATGGGGCTGTTCAGTTGTTTGCAGGAACCTCAGGGTCGGAGACGCCCCATCTCATCTTTCTAAACTCCACTGTGATCGTTTAAAAGCTCGCGCCCACGAGGCATCTCCGAGTTTGCTCACTGATCTGTCTCCTGTCACTGCTACAAGGATTCTCAGTGCCTGGCAGAGTCTGGGGTCCTGAGGATGCTTCAAGAGGGTCTCGCAGCATGTGTCACCACTGCCTGGCCACATTGGGGACGAGGTGCCTGGTCCCAGCTGGAAGTGGGTTCAGGTCTGTGTAGCAGGGAAAGGCCATCATCTGCGAGGTTAGTAAGCCCCACGGCTAATGAGGAACCTCCCAGTGGCACCATGAGGCCATCACTTGTCGGGAGGAAGGCAGGGAATCCAGGGGTGGGGCTGGGGGCTAACACGGCTGGAGAAGGACCCTCCAGAATGCTGGCTTCCAGCCAGCAGAGCTCTGGAGGCCCCCGGGCCACCACTGGACCCTACAAGCGTTGACGGTCCCCTACAGCAGCTGCCCGCCTCCCGCTCAGAGGTGAAGGTGGACTGAACAGGCCTTGGGCCTCCCAGGTCAGGGGGTGATGGACAGAGATGCGTCCCATCTCAGAGGGAAGGAGGCCGGGGCTGGGAGGGTCCACCCCTGCTACTGCACAGCGCCTGTTCGGAAAGAAACCCAGCTGCAGTCGGCCTGGCTCACTTCACCCTTCTCACCAGGCTTCGTCTCCTTTGAACAAAGAAAAGATCTCTCCAGAACAGTGCTTCTGGAAACTTCCCTGGTGGTTCAGTGGCTAAGACTTCTGGGAACCTCCCTGGCAGTTCAGTGGTTAAGACTTTGCCTATCAGCGCAGGGGACATGGGTTCAAAAGATCCCACATGCCTTGCAGCCAAAAAAAACCCAACACATCAAACAGAAGCAATATTGTAACACATTCCATAAAGACTTTAGAAATGGTCCAGGTCAAAAAACAAACAGAAATCCTTCTGCAGCCGGCCACGTGGGCAGGAAACGCAAGATGAGCTCTGTGATGAAGCTGTCTGTCTTCCTGCCTCCTGACCCGCCCTACGCAGCCCCAAGCACCCCCCACCCACTCTGTGCACCGAGGGGAACGGGCCAGAATCTCGCTGATTTGCTGTGATCCATCTCAGCGGGCCAGACGGCAGTGACATTTGGCCACGAGCAAGCCGCCCTCGAGATGCCAGAAGCAGGCTGATCAGTAAACACTGGCCCGGCTTCCGGATGCGTCTCTGGCTGCCGCGCCCGCTTGCCTCGTCTGCCTCCCTGACTCATGGGTCTAGCACTTCGGGAAAATAAAATGACAGATGCTCTTGAGTTC
Source organism: Oreotragus oreotragus (assembly GCA_006410675.1). Lineage (NCBI taxonomy): Eukaryota > Metazoa > Chordata > Mammalia > Artiodactyla > Bovidae > Oreotragus > Oreotragus oreotragus. Next base: position 259,246 of record SJYX01017588.1, on the reverse strand, counting down.
AAGCAATACGGTCAGTCCGCGAGCCAGGTTTCTGAAGGCGAGGAATTAAACACTGGGACGGCTGGGCCTGCGGAAGCCCTTGGCAGGAGGCAAACACCTGGTCACAACAGTGTCCCAAATGTGAGGGCCATGCCCTTTGACCCAAACAATCCTGAGGACTTTCCTAGAAAACAATCCACAGGAATGGAAACATATATATTTATATTTACATATTCATGATCGTGGCATCCAGTCTCATCACTTCATGGCAAATAGATGGGGAAAAAGTGGAAACAGTAACAGATTCTATTTTCTTGGGCTCCAAAATCACTGTGGATGGTGACTGCACAGCCATGAAATTCAAAGACACTTGCTCCTTGGAAAGAAAGCTATGACCAACCTAGACAGCATATTAGAAAACAGAGACATCATTTTGCCGGCAAAGGTCCGTATAGTCAAAGCTATGACTTTTCCATGTATGGATGTGAGAGTTGGACCATAAGGAAGGCTGCTGCTGCTAAGTCGCTTCAGTTGTGTCCGACTCTGTGCGACCCCATAGTTGGCAGCCCACCAGGCTCCTCCGTCCCTGGGAATCTCCAGGCAAGAACACTGGAGTGGGTTGCCATTTCCTTCTCCAAGGAAGGCTGAGTGCCAGAGAATTGATGCTTTTGAACTGAGGTGTTGGAGAAGACTCTTCAGAGTCCCTTGGACAGCAAGGAGATCAAACCAGTCAATTCTAAAGGAAATCAATCCTGAATATTCTTTGGAAGGACTCATGCTGATGCTGAAGCTGAAGCTCCAATACTTGGGTCACCTGATGTGAAGAGCCGACTCATTTGAAAAGACCCTGATGCTGGGAAAGATTGAGGGCAGGAGGAGAAGGGGACGAAAGAGGATGAGATGGTTGGATGGCATCACCAACGCAATGGTCATGAGCTTGGGCAAGCTCGGGGAGTTGGTGAAGGACAGGGAGGCCTGGCATGCTGCAGTCCATGGGGGTCAAACATTCGGACATGACAATATAGTCACAACACTACCTTATTGTTTTCATAGCCAGAAAGAAACGAACGAATCGCCCTAGAGTGGGAAACAGGGAGACTGGCATCATAGCTGCTCCACGGACTTGGTGCAGCCGTTGAAGATGGTGTCTAGGGAGCTCATGAAGCAGCAGGCAGACCACGCGGCACGAACAGGGGAAGGACTGGCAACTCATACTGACATTCGGCCGCAGTTACTAAGACCAGCAGCGTCCCAGGGAGAGTCCAACGAGAAGGTGGCACACGGCCCTGGATGCGCTAGGCGCTGCCCAGAGGGCTCCTTCCTTTCCTGAGGGTCACGGGTGTCACCACACCGTTTTCTGGGCAGGCTGGACTTCACAAAGAGTGGCCCAGGGATTCTACCCTGCTCCCTTGGATGCGCGTGTCCTAGGATGGAGGCCGCGCACACACGTACCTTCTGATCGAAGCTGTCGGGGGTCAGGTAGAAGTTGTGCAGGGGTACAAAGTAATCTTCCAGGAGCCCCATGAGCAGCACCAGGTACACGCCATCTGCAAACTACAGAGGCACACGCGTGATGTTCTGGGCCGTGCGCGGAGTCAGCAAAGGCTCTGCAGCCACTCAAGCTGAGGACAAGTGCTTTAGAGTTAAAAAAAAAAAAAATCCATCTCTTGTTGAGGAACTCGAGCCTGCAGTCAGGTGAAGGGCCAGGGTGCAAAGCGGGCACTTGAGACTGTGTGTGATGACATGAAGTGTGGCCGAGTGGGGAGGACCAGACCACTGACCTTGGGGATCACACTGGGTCCCACCTCTCTAGGTTGTCGTGGGGACCCTGTGAGGAGGGGGGCAGGGAGCACCAGGCACGCAGGGAGTGCTCCACCTGTGCCGGCAGCAGGCACAGTTAGTCCACAGCCTGCAGGGTGCCCTAGGCTTTGGTTTGGGGTTTGCTGCCCTGTTCTGCTCGCTTACTTGGTAAGCTGCCTGGGCGCCTTCTTCTAGAGGCATTCACGGCGAGACAAGGCTTTCCCTGCCCTGGTGGTGGAGGGCTTTTGTGTGCACCCAGCACGCAGGTCCGGCCTAGCTGGGTCCAATTGGTAGGCTGCAGTCTCTCCCCAGATCCCGGCCCCTTGACCTGCTACACGGCCGAGCAGCACCTCCCACACACAGGAAGCGACCAGGAATCCAGATCCAAACACTTTGCTCTTTGCCTGGCGCCCACCCCCCCTACTCCCAATAAGCCAGATCAGGGGGCAACTGCCCCTTTTACAGGTACACGCCATCTGCAACGGAGGTACACGCACCCAATGGAGACCAGCGAAGGCAGAGCAATTTCCCCATGGGGAAGAGAAGATCGAGGTGCAGGAGACGGGGCCTGATCTCTGGGACACGGACCAGCACTCGGGGCGGGGAGGGGGCAGGGCCCACCCGCCCGCCCTCCC
>SJYX01017588.1:176710-249046 GCA_006410675.1 Oreotragus oreotragus | reverse complement strand
ATGACCCAGGGCCTGCTTCAGGAGCATCAGCTGAGAGAGGGGAGGACGACCCAGGGCCTGCTTCAGGAGCATCAGCTGAGAGAGGGGAGAAATGAGAATAAGGCAGGTCATGGTTGAGGGAGCCAGAGCCTGCACCTCTCCTGGAGAAAGCATCCCAGCTACTCCCCCGAGGCCACCCCCAAAAGCAGGCACTCAGCACCCACCGGCCAGGGCCCATGAAGGCAACTGGCCCAGCCCAGGTAGCCTCCCCCTTGGCCTTGGGGGCAGGCAGCAGGAAGGAAGGTGAGAGGCAAAGAGGAAGGTGTGTATGCATGGTGTGTGTGTGTGTGTGTGTGGTGTGTACACACACATGTGCACCGGGGTGGGGAATGCGTCTGCGGAGGGGCACCCCACTTTTTTCACCTAAAGGCCGCCCAAAGGCCTGTCCCTGCAGGTTTTCCTCCCTCTAGCTTTTCTACTGCGGCAGCTGTAAATTATTTTTATAATCATCTAAGTCCGATTATACTCAACAAGACAGTCTGCTAAGAGGGAGGGAAAAAAAAAGCTAAATCTTCACAAAGCAAAACACAAACTTTAAATGCAGCTTAAGAAAACCCCCAGGAGCAGAACAGCCCTGACGTCAGCCGGGTATATTTAGCCGAGCCACCGCTGGGCCAGCAGAGGCAGGGCAGCAGGGGGGCCATCGCGGGGCCTGGAGGCCCCGGGCCCCCACGCCCGCTCGCCTGCACCTGGGGGGTGGATGGCGTCACGGCCGAGGCCTGAGGAGTGACAGCTAATCTGGCCGAGAGCCTGAGGCCCGTGACTTAGGCAAAGTGTCTCCCTCCATGAGGTGGGGGTGAAAACAGACCCCAGCTCACCACCAGTGTTAAGGATTAAGCGAGGTAAGGGCTTCCCAAGCGGCGCTGGTGGTAAAGAACCCGAATGCTGATGCAGGAGCCACAAGAGACGTGGGCTCGAACCCTGGGTCGGGAAGAGCCCCTGGAGGAGGGCATGGCAACCCACTCCAGTGTTCCTGCCTGGAGAGTCCCACGGACAGGGGACCCTGGCTGGGGGCTACAGTCCATGGAGTCGCAAAGGGACGGACACGACTGAAGTGACTTAGCGCCCAGCATGCACAGAGAGACGGACTTCCCTGGTGGCTCAGACGGTAAAGCGTCTGCCTACAATGAGGGAGACCCGGGCTCAGTCCCTGGGTTGGGAAGATCTCCTGGAGAAGGAAATGGCAACCCAGTCCAGGATTCTTGCCTGGAAGATCCCATGGATGGAGGAGCCTGGTGGGCTACGGTCCTTGGGGTCGCAAAGAGTCCGACACGACTGAGCGACTTCACTTTCACTTTCACGCACAGGGTATAAAGGGAGAAGCAAGCGTGCCACTGATGTCCTCTCGTCCTGCCCCCACCCTGACCTCCCCGTAGGCTCTGGGGACAGTCACAGGGATGAACGGACAGGGGGCAGCCCTGCCCCCGGGAAGGGCACAGGCAGCCCAGGGATGGGTACCAATAAAGCCGGAAAGACGCAGGAAGCGGCTGCAGCAGCCAGGGCCTCAGTGCCCACCCGAGTTCCGCTCCCAAAGACGCTCAGCTTACTCCAGAAGAAGTGGGCCCTGTCAGAGTCTATGTTCTTGACATCAGAAGGTCTGTCCAAAAGTCCTGAATTTCTGGCTTCTCTTGAAGAAACGGGAGCCGAGACAAGAGTGAACCTCCATTCGCCCTCCCCCACTCCCAGCATCGACGAGCCCCCCGTGGAAGTGGGGCAGGCTCCCCTGTTCGCCCCCAGGCATCTGCACTCCCCGCCACACGCAGCACAAGGTGGCGGGGGTGGGCGCAGCCCGTCATCATTCAGTATTCTCACCACTTCCCTCTTTCCTGTGACCCGTCTGGTCCCTGGGGCCCCGGAGCTTGGAGGCGTGGACACAGGCCCTGGGTCAGAGGAGCCCTCATGTTTGAGTCCAGGCTCGCTGGGGCGAGAAGAGGAGGGTGTTCTGGGCAGAGGGAACAGAGGGCCAAGAGTGCGTTCCGGATGGCGCGGCCTGGGCGGCTGGGGGCCAGGGCTAAGAGGGCTGGGTCCCTTGAGGGTAAAATGAGGGGTGGAGGGCGGAGACCAGGAATGACGCTGCAGCGTCCGGAGCAATGGGGAGATGCGAAGGGGCGAGATCAGGGGCTGCAAGGAGTCCTGGAAGAAAAGGAAGAAAGCCTCTCCATCCTTCCCGAAGCCTGGGAGGGGGAGGGGCGCCTGTGGAGGAGAGGCAGCCAGCAAGCCCGTTACCATGGAGACCGGGCTGCAGCTCCCCAGCTCCCCCGGGAGAGAAGGGCCTCCCATCCACCCCAGCCGGGACAGCGGAGCCTGCAGGAGGCGGGTGGGGGGTCCCAGGGGAGGTGCAGAGTGCCCTCCCACCCCCCACCTCCCTCAGAGTGCTAAGGTGAGAAACTGAGGCCAAGAACTGGGCTCCCTGTGAAGCCTGCACCACCCCCACGCCCTGCCCCAGGGCAGACATGAGCCAAGGAGGGTCTGCCTGGTGTTCCGGTGCTCCTGGAACGTGTGTGGTCCAGGGCTGGGGATGCACGCAGGGGACACACGCCCCGGCCTACAGGAGGCTCACAGTTCAAGGCATGTGTGCATGCTCAGTCGTGTCCCGTTCTGTGACCCCCACGGACCGGAGCCAGCCAGGCTCCTCTGTCCGTGGGATTCTCCAGGCCAGAATCCTGGAGGGGGTTGCCATTTCCTCTTCCAGGGAAGCTTCCCGACCCAGGGTTACAACCCACGTCTCTGACATCGGCAGGTGGATCCTTTACCACTGGGCCAACCGGGAAGTCCATGACTCAGGCAGCCACGTGCCGGGGGAGAGCAGGCAGGGCCAAGCGGGGGCCCTGAGTGTCCAGGGAGAGCGGGCAGAGCCAAGCGGGCGCCCTGACTGCCNTACCACTGGGCCAACCGGGAAGTCCATGACTCAGGCAGCCACGTGCCGGGGGAGAGCAGGCAGGGCCAAGCGGGGGCCCTGAGTGTCCAGGGAGAGCGGGCAGAGCCAAGCGGGCGCCCTGACTGCCCAGGGAGAGCGGGCAGAGCCAAGCGGGGGTCCTGACTGCCCGGGGAGAGCGGGCAGGGCCAAGCGGGGGTCCTGACTGTCCAGGGAGAGCGGGCAGGGCCAAGCGGGGGTCCTGAGTGTCCAGGGAGAGCGGGCAGAGCCAAGCGGGCACCCTGACTGCCCGGGGAGAGCGGGCAGGGCCAAGCGGGGGTCCTGACTGCCCAGGAGAGAGGGCAGAGCCAAGCGGGCGCCCTGACTGCCCGGGGAGAGCGGGCAGGGCCAAGCGGGGGTCCTGACTGTCCAGGGAGAGCGGGCAGAGCCAAGCGGGCGCCCTGACTGCCCAGGGAGAGCAGGCAGGGCCAAGCGGGGGTCCTGAGTGTCCGGGGAGAGCGGGCAGGGCCAAGCGGGCGCCCTGACTGTCCGGGGAGAGCGGGCAGGGCCGAGCGGGGGTCCTGAGTGTCCGGGGAGAGCGGGCAGGGCCAAGCGGGCGCCCTGACTGTCCGGGGAGAGAGGGCAGGGCCGAGCAGGGGTCCTGAGTGTCCGGGGAGAGCGGGCAGGGCCGAGCGGGGGTCCTGACTGTCCAGGCGCCCCCATGCCTGTCAGGCACGGAGCAAAAGCGTTCCCAGTGAGCAAAGAGGTGCGTAAAGAGACAATGGAGGGGCGGGGTCAGAGGACAGGCAGCGATTCGGGCAGGGGCATCATCAGGGCCTCCCTGGAGGAGGTGAGCCATGGGGGAATCTACAGGGGGAGCATTTCAGGCCGAGGGTACTGCGCGTACAAGAGCCGGACGGGGAATGCCGGAGTAGGGGCTGCTTAGAGTGCAAAGGGGGGGGCCAGAAGGCCAGAGCAGAGAAGAGGGGTGTCCGGAGGGTGGTCTACGGGGGCCTTGGAAGCCCCTGCAAGGGCTGCCAGGCTTTAGCTCTCGGCAGGCTGGGGGTGAGCGGAGGGAGGGCTTAGGGAGTGCAGAGGGGCCAACTCGTGGGGCCAGTGGGGGGAGGTGATGGGGTCTTGGGGCCGCAGGGCTGGAGGGCTCCCGCAGGACACGGGCTGGCGGAAGCTGCTGCATGTCGGGGTAACCAGGAGACCCGGGACCTGCATCAGCAGGAGCCGGAGCTGGGGCGGGCGAGTTGCCTGTCACCCACCAATGGCCTGTTTTGCATTTCAGGAGCATGGGTGGCCCTGGGCCTAACGAGGGCGATTACTCCAGGCTCCTCGGCCTCTCAGGTGCCATGGTGCACCCCCACCATGCTCAGCCAATCCCTGGGGACTCTCAGCTGCCATCCAGTCCACCAGACCCCCGAGCGCCCCTTCTCAGGGCTGCCAGGGCCTTCCTGACTGAGCACCTAGCCCCTTCTAGCATGGGAGGCTGCACACAGACCCCAGCGGAACTGATCCCCCCTGAAGTTCCCCAACTAGTCCAGGCCCACTGGTCCTGTCCCCCACACGGAAGTGAAAACACAGGAAACCAAGGCAACACTTGAAGATGCTCGGAGGGCCCCACTTGAGTCACCTCTGCTCTCGGCAAGCCCACTGGCTCTGAGCCCCTCCTGCCGAAGGGACAGGGAGGGGACAGCAGTGTGCCCTGCGCCCAACCCCCCCGCACACCCAGGGCAGGGCCAGGTGCCCCCACACCGGCCCTGGAGCTGCACTCCCCACCCTATTCTGCAGCCTCAGCAACTGAACACAGGAGGATTCCTTTTCACTCCCTTTTTAAAAATGTTTTTTAATAATATAGACATTAAAAAGAACTCCACTGCTACTTAAAAAAAAAACAAAACTGAAGACTGAATTTCCCCAGCACAGCTCAAGGACTACTTAAGGACACTTAAGGACATATAATTGCTGCATTTTCTCTGGTTCAAGACCTCTGGGAACTGAAGAGCCACTGGTCCTCTTTGTATCCGAGTGGCAGGGGTGCCTCTGGTCCCCATAATCACCGTGAGGCCACAGAGGCCAAGCCCGGGGCTGCCCCCGAGGCGCACGCCTCACCCCGAGGCCCCCACCCGTAGCTAGGGACAAGCTCCCGTGGCCGGCTCACAAGGCACTCAGGAAACTTCTATTTGGTCTCTATTTTCCTAACATCTATACTCTCCTCTCTGCTTGCTGGAGGACACGGCATTTGGGGAGTGCTGAGGGCTTCTTGATTTGAAATATCACCAAAGCGAGGAGCCTGGCTCCAGCTGCCTCTGGCTGTGACTAAGAGCTGGAGGCTTCCCCTCCCGGAGGGCTGAAATGCTGCCATGAGCTGCCCTTGCGCCTGCCACCTCTTCCTGAGATGAAGATGGGATGGTGGGGCTTTCATGGGGCAGGGGACAGCCACTGAAAACCAACAGAGACAGAGTCGGGCCCTGGGCCAAGCAGAATGAACGTTTGTTATCTCACAAAATCCACCAACAGCCCCGAGGACCCATTTCACAGATGGGGAACAGTGAGGTGAAGGAGGAGGCCAAAGGTCACCCAGCTGCGACCACAGTCAATGCTGCCTGACTCTAAGGTCTGTTAAGCCGGAGGTTTTAAGGTGGAAAGCTACGTATGAAAGTACATCCCAGGACTTCCCTGGTGGCCCAGTAGCTAAGACTCTGCGCTCCCAACACAGGGGGCTCCGATTCCGTCCCTGGTCAGAGATCTAGGTCCTGCATGACGCAACTAACAGCTCGAATGCCGCAACTAAAGGTTCCACGAGCCCCAACTGAGATGCAACACAGCCCAATAAGTTCAATAAATGGTCTGTTTGGTAAAAAGTACATTCCTTGAGGAACCTCGGAACCTCCGGCTAGCTAATGATGCTCTGTATTCACAGGGACATCCACCCTCCCCCTTCTCCTGGTTCCCTCCCACCCCCCACACTTTTCTAACTCCCCGCCCAGCCTCCTGACAGCGGTGAGAAGCAAACCGCACTCCAAAGCCCACCCTGGGCCCTGCGGCCTCCGAGTGACCGTGCGAGCCCTGGGGGCTTCCTGGGGCAGCCCCACCGTGCCCAGTGACCTCGGGCGCCCCATGCCCTCCCCGACCACTCCCCCCAGTTACTTACCAAAGCGCCCCATCATCATCCTGCAAACAAGAGCAGAGAGAAGCGTCAGCAGTCCTCAGAGCTGAGTGAGCCGCGGGGCGGAGGGCGGTGGGGATGCCCATGGGCCCCCAGCTGGCCAGTCAGAGTGGGAGTCATAAAAAGGTGAGTCCCACTGGGTAGTCCTTTCCCGCTCTAATTACAAACAGGAGGCGCTTATGTGGGCTCCAAATGTTTGCACAAGACCCGCAGCAAACAGACATCTCTAAACCACCCTTCTGACGCCGTTTTGCAGGGTGGGTAGCGGGCATTTAATCGAAGGAGTAGTTAACGCGGATAACATTTCAGCAGAAAACGGGTCTTTTGGCACCTTGAGCTTAAACTTTAAAATAAAATGACCAAAATCCATCACCTGCTCGGTCGTGTCCAACTCTTGTGACCCCATGGGCTGTAGCCCACCAGGCTCCTCTGCCCATGGGGTTCTCCAGGCAAGAATACTGGAGTGGGTTGCCATTTCCTCCTCCAGGGGATCTTCCCGACCCGGGGATCAGACCCGGGTCTCCTGAATTACAGGCGGATTCTTTACCACTTGAGCCTTCGAGGAAGCCGCGAGTTTAACCTTTAAAATGCAAGGGTGCAGACTGCCCAGAGGCCACACTCCGGAGAGTGAGGACCGCACACTTCCGGGGAAGTGGGAGGCGAAGGGCCTGGAGAGACAGGCTGGGCCCTGGCTCGAGGCACGAGCTGAGGCCACGAAGGGGGGACGGCTGGCTCCTCCCGGAGGGTCTGAGAGCACAAAGGCACAGGTGCTTCTGTGCACCAGCTTCCTGAGAGCTAAAGAGACCTCGGCCTCACCCCCAAACCCCTCTAGACTCAAGTCCTTTCCCCCACCTTATTCAGCAAGTAGTCTCTAGAGCACCTACTATGCACAGGCCCTGCTATGCCATGCTGCTGCTGAGTCGCTCAGTCGTGTCCGACTCTGTGCGACCCCATAGACGGCAGCCCGCCAGGCTCCCCTGTCCCTGGGGTTCTCCAGGCAAGAACACTGGAGTGGGTTGCCATTTCCTTCTCCAATGCATGAGAGTGAAAAGTGAAAGTGAAGTCGCTCAGTCGTGTCCGACTCTTAGGGACCCCACTGACCGCAGCCCACCAGGCTCCTCCGTCCACGGGATTTTCCAGGCAAGAGGCCTGGAGTGGGGTGCCACTGCCTTCTCCGTGCATAGGCCATAGAGATATGGAAATACACACCCATGGCCCTGCCACAGGACACCTGATGGTGAGAGACCCCTACATTTCTACACAGCCCGCACGCACCAGGAATAAGACATACAGGAGACGCCACAGGAAGTAAAAGGAAGCCAGCCACTCCTGCTCGACAAACAGGCAGGGCTTCTTGGAGGAGGCGACCCATAGGACAGAGAAAACTGGAGTCTCGGAGACCAGGCAGGAGGCTGGGCGGCCTCTGCTTGAAACCTCTCTCTGCCTTGACTTTGCGGCACCCCTACACGCGCCCCCTGCCCCACTGCCTGAAATTCCCTGAGGGCCACACTCTACTTCCCACAGGGCCCCTGGGCTGGATTTCACATTTCTACGGACACGGTCTTTCTTGCCAGCTAGACCGCCATCCCGAGAGGTGTGGAACTGCATCCTCTCAGCCTCTGGGCACCCAATACGGTGCCCGGTGCACCGCAGGCCCTGTGGGTGCTGGTGACCGGTGTGAATCGTTGGGGCCACTCTCCCAGGGGCTGGCTCTGGAGACAAAGCTCCCACTGCCCCCTGCTGCCCTCTCAGGGATCCCTCATCCACTGCGAGACCAGGGAAGACAGACACAGCGTCTTCCCATCACTGCAGGCAAGTAAAAGTTAACGATGTTGAAAGAGGAAATGGGGGAGAGGTGTTTAGACGGATCGGGAGGACCCGTAGTCTTCACTGATTCATCCATCTACCTTAGCTCCATCAGAGGGAGGGAGCCCCCCACCATACACAGGCCTGGCTGCTCCCACCCCCTTCAATGGGCCATCTGCCTCCTGCTCTCCCATCCAGGGGGACCCGGGATGCTCTGTGACCCACAGAAGACAGGGACACAGCCCGCAGGGGGCCAGAGGCCTGCAGCTGCCCTGTCACTGTCCAGGGACCCTGAGGACACCGGGAGGAAGCCTGCTCCATGAGAGTGAGAGACACGGGGCGCGACAGAGGCCCCCACCGGCCAGCGCCGGCCACCAGACTGTCCACAAATAAAGCGACTGTCAATTTAAGCCCCTAGGTTTAGGGTGGTTATTTACACAACAATGGATAACCAAGACGCTAGCCCGCTCCAGACTCACCCCCCTGCAAGCTGCCCTTCTGCTCCTGAAGAGGCCGAGCTGCCTGCTTGAGACCCCTCCCCAGGCCAGGCTCAGCACCCCGTCCCTGTCCCTCCTCCCCTCCCGTGGGCCACCAACAGCTGCGCACACATGTCAGGAAACAGCCGACTCTCCCGTCCACCTGACGGCTCCCACACCAGGAGTGGCTTCCTGTGTCGGCCTGATTTATGAAAGACCATACGTGAATCCATGACACAGTAATTAATCACTCCTTGAACTGAGCAGGTGGGTGAGCTGAGACGATCAATTTTTAATGTCCTGTTTCATCTGAAACAGCTTTAGTAGGGAGGCACAGAGGCAGTGCATTTTAAAGGTTCTTTGTAGGGAGTCCTAAGGCCTCTTACAAACCACACACAAAATAGAACCATTTGATTTGCTATTTTCAATAGCTTTGAAGCTTTTCAGACTTCTTAAAAATTGCCCCCTGGCCTTCTCGAAAAGGCCAGAGATGGCTCAGGACTTTCTCAAAGGAAGTCCTAGTTTAAATGCGTGACTCTCTCCCTCTGATGGAGCTAAGATAGATGGATGAATCAATTAGGACCACGGGTCCCTGGACCAATCTAAACACCTCTGCCCCGTTCCCTCTCTCAACATTCTTAAAGTTCACCTTCCAAAATAAGGAATAACAGTCCCCATTTTTGGAGAATAACTTACTTCAAAACATTAAAAATGTGGACGTCGTTAGCATGCCTACTACAAGGAAGTTCACTGTTACAAATTTCCCCTCATTCTTACAAGACATTTCAAATGTGATCAATTATATGTTTCTTTATTATTCCCTGTCTCATTACAGAAGAGATTTCCAGCAGCATAAAGAAGTTTTAATTCATATGCTACAGGTATTGACTCATTTTTCTACTTAAGGAGAAAATAAAAGATATGGGATTTCTCATTTAAACACCAAACCAAACTGCTGTCTTGCCCTTCTTCAGCAAGACAAATAAACAAACAAAAAAGAAAACAAAGAACAAAAATCAAAACCAAAAACATTTTGAATAAAGTGCACGGAAGACGGAAAGCTAGGGTGGACGCTTGGAGAAAATTCCATCCCAGGGTCAAGGGTCACGCAGAGGAAAATGGCCCCCACATGTCTGAGGGTCCCTGGCTGGAGCAGGGCCTGGGGGCAGGGTCCACTTACTCGGTGGTCGTCGTCAGCTCCTCGGTGACGTGGCTGGAGTGCAGCAGGCCTTCCCGTTTCTGAAAACCCCAAAATGAACAAGTAAATCAGCACCCAGGCAGGCAGCCAGAGCAGGAGGACATCACTGGCGGGGCAGCCACTCCTGGGCGTGGACTGCAGGTGACCACGGGGGTGGTCCTCTGCTTTCCATACTGCTCTTAATGCAGCTGTGGGGGTCTCAGGAGAGTCACCCCAGCTCCCAAAGGACGCCCTGCAGCTGGGGAGGCAAAAGCAATATGCATGACATGAGGGAGGCACCAGATTAAAGAACACACGTGTACTGGGCTGAACAGGGTCGCCCAGGAGCCGTGTCCACTCAGAGCCTCAGAGCGTTGCCTCATCTGGAAAGAGGGTCTCCGCAGATGTCATGAGTTAAGATGAGACCGTAATGGACTAGGGTGAGTCCTGGCCAAAGACTGGAGCCCTTGTGAGAAGAGAGACACAGGAACGTGGACACAGGGAGGAGGCCACGTAAGGCGGAGGCAGAGACCGGAGGCACGTGTCCACAAGCTGAGGAAAGCCAAGGGTGCCGGCAGGCGCTGGAAAAGGGAAGGAAGGACCCTGGCCTAGAGCCTTCGCAGGGACCCAGGCAGCACCCCGATCTGGACTTCCGGCCTCTGTTATGTGAGGACAGACGTCTGCTCTTTCCAGGCACCGCTCTGTGGGATTTTCTTCCAGCAGCCCCAAGACACATGGTATGTGACACACCTGTCCTGGGCCTGGCAGGAGAGGCGACGGTGGAGGGGAAGCCTGTGCGTCCCAAGGCGGAGCTCGGCAGTCTAAGCCCACCCCACTGCGAGCCTCTACTTGAACCCCTCCACGGACGGGGAGCTCGCTTCCTGCTGGGCACCTCTCCAGACCCAAGCTCCCCAGGCTCTCCTGAGCTCAGCCTCCAGGGAACTCTCACCACTGGATCTGGAGATAACCAGCATCGGGCGGCCGTCAACTTTCCCATGGCTTCACCCTGGCTGATTCTCAGGAGCCCCCACAGTGGGCTGGGGGTGGGGATGTGTGGCCCAGAGACATGTTATCCACTTGCTCACACGTCAAAGGTGCATCAGGCTCCCACCCGGCTATGGACCCAGAGCTGGGTATGAGTCAGACAGACTGAATATTTTGAAGTCTATAGTAGAGACTCTTGAGAATCCCTTGGGCTGCAAGGAGACCAAACCAGTCAATCCTAAAGGAAATCAGTCCTGACTATTCACTGAAGAACAGATGCTGAAGCTCCAATACTTTGGCCACCTAACGCGAAGAGCTGACTCCTTGGAAAAGACCCTGATGTTGGGAAAGATTGAAGGAAGGAGGAGAAGGGGACGACAGAGGATGAGATGGTTGGATGGCATCACCGACTCAATGGATGCAAGCTCACGCAACCTCCAGGATATAGTGAAGGGAAGCCTGGTGTGCTGCAGTCCATGGGGCTGCAAAGAGCTGGACAGGACTCAGCAGCTGAGCAAGAGCCNAGATTGAAGGAAGGAGGAGAAGGGGACGACAGAGGATGAGATGGTTGGATGGCATCACCGACTCAATGGATGCAAGCTCACGCAACCTCCAGGATATAGTGAAGGGAAGCCTGGTGTGCTGCAGTCCATGGGGCTGCAAAGAGCTGGACAGGACTCAGCAGCTGAGCAAGAGCCACGCAGTAGCATCTCAGTCTTATGGGGAAAGCGCTGGAGCTCAGGAGAACCAAGTGGCCTTCCCAGGCCATGTTCCTTCACTCCTTCCCTCCACGAACTGCCACGCTTCTTGCATCTCCCCATCTCGACCGGGTAACCGGACGTGCAGGGAACAGGCCAGGGCAGCTCTGAGGCCTGAGGCGGGCCAGGCCCCGGGGCTTCCCCTCCCGCCTCACTGCTCTCTGGCCATGGCCCAGAGGATCCTCCCGTGACCTTGGTCAGGGAAGAAAGCGCCTGCCTGGGCCAGTGAAGCATTCTGCAAACCCCAAGATTTTCCTGGACCAAAGTGTGGGCCTGAAAGGAAATACCCTGGGTACTGATGCAGAGAGTTCGCGGAGCCCGGAGTCTGACGTACGTGGGTTTGGGAACCACGTTCTCATGTGTCCTTGGGAAGCCTTTCCCGGCTGACCGCTCTGGGTGAGCATCCAAGATGAGGGGAACAGGCACAGTCCCCTGTCCATCCTGTCCATCACCACCTCTGACCGCAAACATTCCCCGTCGGGAAGCAGACGCAGCAGAGCAGCAGGAAGCCTCGCCTGGGGCCCCAAGGGGCATTCCTGCCCATCAGGTCTGGGCGGGGCTGCTGGGGTGATGGAGGGGTCAGACGGCTTCGAAAAACACGGGATCAGCCAGAGTCTTGCAGACCGCAGAAACCATGAGGCTGATAAGTTTAAAATCCAGAAAAAAAAAATAATAATAATAAAATAAAATCCAGAAGGGAGTGTGGCGCTAGACATCTCCACCAGGGACACCAGGTTCCAAGCGTGAACTCAGTGCTCTGGCAGAAGCAGCTGACCCTTGAAGACCCCAGCCTGTTCTCCCCCAGCATCCCCCACATTAGGGCAACGGCCCAGGACACAGTAGGTGCCTAATGTATGTTTGCTGGATGAGACTGCACACGCAAAGCCAAGGCAGGGTCTATGCCCTTAAATTCAGAGGAAATCGACACGGAAGGTCTAACTCCAATCAGGAGCACCCTGATGCCCCGTTACATTTTTCCAAATGAAGCAAGCGAAATGACCCTCAAAAAGAGATGATGGGGGATGATGGATGTAATTGGCAGCGAACGCAGAGAGGCTTTGATTGGGGTACCAAAGTATCTATTTCATTCCTCTGGTCTCAGCCCTCTCCACTGAGTAATAAGCTCATTCAAGAGGCCTGAATTCCAGCTACTTGGCTTTGCAGAGAAATGAATGCTCTTTTCAAAAATGTGGAAATTAAACCTCCACGCACTCAAGCCTTTGAATCTGCCTCTCTTCAAATCAATGCCATTGTTCCTGCTCCATCATTTACCTTGAAGCCAGGGCAAGGCATGCATTTTGTCAAGAGGGAAAAAAAAAAAAAAGAAGAAGGTAGCCTCTTAGGGGAAAAAGAGCAAAAAGCAGGCAAAGCAGAAGAGGAATGAGGAGGAGTGAGTCTCGGAGCCTCTGGGGAGGAGCCGCGGGCAAGCGGACTGCCAGGCTGGCAATACTCACCCGCACAACCACCACCTGCACGGAGACGTGTTCCGGGAGGTGAATCGGGGCCCGGAAGTGCATGGCCAGCGCCACAAGGAGGTGCAGGATGGCCACTAGATTCTTCCCGTGGATCGCTGGCAGGGGAGGCAAGGAGGGGGCTGTTTTAGGTCATAAGACAGGAACCCCAAGCCACGTCCCAAAGGCAGTGAAACCAACCCCAAAGGGCCTGCTGCAAAGCACAGGGAACTATGCTCAGTATTTTGCAATAGCCTGTAAGGAGAAAAGGGGGCTTCCCAGATGGCTCAGTGGGTGGAGAGTCCGCTTGCAATGCAGGAGACCCAAGGGACGACAGTCCGATTCCTGGGTCGGGAAGATCCCCTGGAGGAGGGTATGGCAATCCACTCCACTGTTCTTGCCTGGAGAATCCCATGGACAGAGGAGCCTGGGGAGGGGGGTGCTACAGTTCATGGGGAGGCAAAGAGTCACACACGACTGAAGTAACTAAGCCCGCATAAGGAAAAAGAATCTGAAAAAATGTGTATGTATAACTGAACCACTCTGCCAAACATCTGAAACTAACACAACGCTGGAAATCAACTATACTTCAATTTTTAAAAAGAAAAAGGGGAGAGAAGGCAATGAAGATGCTGAATGCAAATGAGAGCTCAGGAAAACCACAGGCGGAACCACAGGCCACGGAAACGTGGAGAGAGCTGAGAAGCAGCCTGTGTGAATCTGGCTCATTCAGTTCTGGCTTCTCATTTTTTTCTTTCCTGTTGGCCTCGGGTGACTCATGCAACCTCATTCAAAGGCATGCTGTTCGTAGAAGGAGTGAACCAGGTGGTGGGGAAGGAGAGAGCATGGGCGGGAACGTACAGTGGGCACAGGAGGCAGGAGAGGTTCAGGAGGAACAGGTCGCCTGGCCACTAACCCACCCCAGCCACGCGCATTCTTATCTGGGCGCTTAATGGTCCTTCCTCTGTGCCACCAGCCGTCTCCAACAGGGAACGCCAAGCAGGGCAAATGGAGCTTGGGGGTGTCGGACGTTGACTCCCGCCCTGCCTGGGGCCCTGGTTGTCAACCCAGCCTCACCAGCTCTTCTGCAGGATGTGGGCCACGGCGTGGTTATCACCCGCCCTGTGCCAGGCTTTACTGATTTCCGCCCCAGCCTCACAAGCCAGGAGGCGGGTCTGTCCTGGGTCTCCATGCCAAGAAGCCGGGAGAACCGGGCTGCAGTCTTGGTCTCACCCAAGCGCAGGGACCCCACGCGGCAGGGAGAATGTCTAAGCTGCACCCTGGCAGCCCCGCCCTGGGGGTGAGGCTGGGTGGTGGGCAGCTGGGTCAAGCCCTTTCCAGCCTCTTACAGTCAATGCTCCACTCCTCCGGGTTTACGTTCCGGCCAGAAATACTACGATGCACGTATTCTCAAAGCCAGCACACTCGGTGACATACTCTGGGGACCAAACTGGACCCCCCCTCCTGAGGTCCTGCCTCGGCGAGTCACCAGTAATTCAGCTCACTGGGTGTTGGTGCCACCGGTGTGTGGGGTGGAAGAACCCCTTAAGCTTCTTCTGTCTTGTAACCCAAACCCCCGCCCTGGCTCTGGAAGTCTCCCTTGACCAATTAGAAACAACCCCTCTCCACTCGAAAGCCTGGGGACATCAGAGCATCGCAGGTGTGACTTCGCCCCTTATCGATGGGCCCCCGGGACCATCGCCTTCCTCCACTCCTGGCTGCCTCTCTCAGACCCAGATGGTGACCCGGTGGACCCGCAGATGAATGACTAGGCGGGAAGCTCGACGGCCAGGCCCCCCAGCTCCCTGTCCCCGACCCGCCAGCCGCTTACAGTCCACAGTCCACTGGAGCGGCCGGCTGTGGGGCCGCAGCAGCTCCTGCACCGCCTCCAGCACCGTCTGCAGCTTCTGCTTCTGTCCGATTTCTGACTGGGTCACCTCGGCCACGTTCAGTTTGCAGTCTGCCAGCTTTTCTGCAACAAGGACAAGAAGAGTGTCAGGAAAAGCTGGAGGGACTCAGGGCCGCGGCTGTGATGAGGTCTCCCCACCCCCGGCATGGCCGAGTGGATAGGATCACCCTCGGCCATGAGGCCCACCAGGATGCTGAGCCATGGAACTCTGAACTTGCAAGTCACAGCCGTTTCTTAGAAAATCGTGCCAGCAGAAAAAGGAGGGGCGGGGAGGTCAAGGATTCAAGTGTGGGTGTCCCACCTGGGAACATTCTATGCACAGAGAATGGACAGGATGATTCAAAGTGTGGCTGGGGAGGTGAGGAGGTGACCTGCAGGGACGGGCCCAGAGGTAGGCGGCTGGGCCAGCGGGCTCCCGGGGGAGGAGGACTTTGATGAGAGAACAGGACGGCCTCAGGTGTGGCCCCTGCCTCCTTGCACCTTGCACGCCCCCGTTCTTCTTTCTCTAGTGCTCGGACACCACGGCGAGAAGGATTATGAGATATTCAGGTGCCTGTGACTCTTTTCTCACCAAGAGGGAGCAGGAAGCAGGCAGGAGGAGCCGACAAACACGGTCACGTCTGCTCCAGATTCGTTCACAGAGACTAAGTCTCGGGCTTCCCCGGTGGGTCAGCTGGTAAAGAATCTGCCTGCAATGCGGGAGACCTGGGTTTCATGCCTGCATTGGGAAGCTTCCTTGGAGAGGGGAAACGCTCCCCACTCCAGTATCCTGGCCTAGAGAATTCCATGGAATGGATAGTCCATGGGGTCGCCAAGAGTCGGACACGACTGAGTGACTTTCATTTTCACTAAGCCTCGGCCTTCGAGCCTTCATTCCCCTCCCGGGCGGGGCCAGAGGGACCCCTCCCTGCACTCCTGTTGAGGGGCAGGCGAGGAGGGCTCCCCAGGCTTTCTGCCTGTTCACTCATTCCCAAACTCGGGGGTTCCCCGATGGGTCTCCTCTGCAAAGCAACAGACAGGACATCACAGGACATAATGAGATCAGGAACCCGGACGGTGATGAGAAAGTGCTGGGCACAGAGCCTGGCGCGCTGCGAGCCTCAGGCACAGAGGTGTCGGGGGCGGGGGCACTGCTGGGAGGGAGGTGCAAAGGCCGTCGCGTCCAGGCCGGGCACAGGCAGGGCCTCTGTTGGGCGAGCAGTCCCCGGCAAGGTTCTGTTTAAGGCATCTTCTCCGGAGGCCCCTGATTCTTCAGCATGGTCTCCCCACATCCTCCCCTCCCTCAACCAGCACAAGAAGAAGCAGTTTAATAGCCCCCTTCAGGATCCTCTGATCCTGCCACACACATCCTGCTGTGCGATCGGATCACACAGCAATACCTGCCGGGCTCAGGACATGCCTTCACTCATTCATTCATTCGTTCACTTACACAACAGTTACTGAGCACCCACTATGTCCAGGTGCTGTCCTAGGGCCGGAGGCAGCACGGACCAGGGAGGGCTCTAACCGGGGGGGCATGGGGGGGTCAGCCACACCTGAAGGGCATCGGCTCGTGAAGGGCAGGCTGTGTTGGAGGCAAAACAAAGCAGCTCAGCAGAGGACGGAAGTGATTCCCGTTTACGCATTTTCCTTCCCCATCTGTATCTAATAGGTATGAGCTGAATGACCCACCACCGTCTGTCCCACACGTGCTCACTTGCTCTGTCGGTCCGGCTCTGCGACCCCCATGGACTCCGCCAGGCCGTAGCCTGCCAGGGTCCTCTGTCCATGGGATTTTCCCAGCAAGAATACTGGAGTGGGTTGCTGTTTTCTCCTCTAGGTTGTCCATATGACCCCGCACCCTGAAAATACACAGAAGGTCCCCAGGCGCTCAACAGCCAGGGACAGGACGGAGCAGAGGCCCCTGGGGAAGGAAGCAGGACTGCAGAGAGCCTTGCCCACCGGAGAGATGGGGAGCCGGGCACGTCTCTGTGGTCCCTTCCAGCCAAACCTGCAGATGGAATGTCCCGGGGGAGGAGAGGCCGTCGACGGAGAAGGGAAGGAAAGCCCAGGAGCCACCTAGAGCTGCCGTCACACAGCACCACGGGATGGGTGACCTAAACGTGGAGATTACTTGCACACCGTCCCGGAGGCTAGAAGTCCAAGATCAAGGTGTCAACAGAGTCAGTCTCCTCTGAGGCTTCTCAAGGATGTCGGCTTGCAGACATCCTCACCTGGCCTCCCGTCTGTGTGTGTCTGCAGCCTCATCTCCTCTTCTTAAAAGGACACCAGTCGGAAGGGCTTAGGGCCCACCCCAGTGACCTCACTTTAGCTACAAAGATGCTGTCTCCAAATACAGTCCCATTCTGAGGTCTTATGACTTCAGGGGGGACACAGCTCAGTCGATAACAGAAAACAGGCGGTTGGTCGAGCCTGATGCTGCCTGCAGCCACGTCTCAGGAAACTCCCCCTGTGGGAGAGAAGAGGTCCTTGGCCGCCCGTATCAGCCACGTCCATCTGCCCACTGACGGGGCTTGCAGGCGCGGCTCAGGGCTTTGGCGTGGCCAGGACCCCTCTCCCGAGCCTGGGAAGAGCCACAGGAAGACGGGCTGGGCTCTCGAGGGGGCAGGGAAACATGGATGAATACGGGGCTCTGGGTACTTATTACGGGAGGAGGCGTCTGCCTTTCCTCCAGGAGAGGGGAGGACCTGAGTCCGAGCAGGACGGCAGCCAGCCCGGGAGCCCCTCACTGCCCACAGGTGGTCCCCCCGGACAACACTGCCCATCCAGGAGTGTCGCCCCCTGGAACCTGCCCTGGCAGGGGTCTGGCAGCTGCTCCCGGAATCCACTCTTAGGGAGAGGGACGCATGCAGGGGCCTAGTGGTGACCCACAGCTGGTCAAGCCAGGGTCTACTCTCTGTCCTCTCCCCCTGGCTCCTCCCCACTCCTGGCTGGACCCTTCAGAATGCTGTCCTGGCCCCCCCCTCTGACCACTGACCGCCCCTCCAGGGCCCTGTCCCCAGACCTCTTCTCTATACAGAATGAGTGAAAGCCGCTCAGTCTTGTCTCACTCTTTGTGATCCCATGGGTTGTACAGTCCATGAACTTCTCCAGGTCAGAATACAGGAGTGGGTGGCCTTTCCCTTCTCCAGGGAATCTTCCCAATCCAGGGATGGAACCCAGGTCTCCCGCATTGCAGGCGGATTCTTTACCAGCTGAGCCACCAGGGAAGCCCAAGAATCCTGAAGTGGGTACCCTTTCCCTTCTCCAGGGGATCTTCCCAACCCAGGGATCGAAGNAATCCAGGGATGGAACCCAGGTCTCCCGCATTGCAGGCGGATTCTTTACCAGCTGAGCCACCAGGGAAGCCCAAGAATCCTGAAGTGGGTACCCTTTCCCTTCTCCAGGGGATCTTCCCAACCCAGGGATCGAAGCCAGGTCTCTCACATTGCAGGTGGATTCTTTACCAAGCCCGGAAATCAGGTTTTGGCCTTGACATTCAGCCAGTGTCAAGTGTCAGCTTTCTGTCTTTGGAAAGCAAAGAGCTCAGTGCCCCCATCAGTGTCGCTGCCGGCAGCCCTGGGGCCCAGGCTCATGTGATCCCGCTGGTTACTGCAGCACCTCATCAGCGCAACAGCATCATTAACATGACCTGGCAAGACCTCGCGAAGTTCCGTTAATATCTGGATAGTCTCCCCCATTGTTCTCTTCTTCAGACAAAGTGGTATGTCAAACCACTTGACACACAAGAGATTTTAGAACTGCCTTATCAAGGAGCACTTACGCAAGATAGTCGAACAGGATGGAGCTGCAGCTCCTCGGGAATAAAAAGGCTGCCTGAGCCAACGCCGACCTCTTGGTATACATTACAGATAACAAAACGGACGTAGCAGGACTCACGGACGACCACAGCCGTTTCGGAGCAAGTCTCGCATTTGCTGAGACCAACAGAAGGGGGGACCCAAAGGGGTGCCTTGAACAGACAAGGACTTCTTACGGGTTACCTGCTCTCAGACGCCGCTGTGGCCCTACTCCAGGGAGGGTGCTGGCATCCTTTACTGGGATCTATGGCTGAGATGTGGGGGCACCTTGTGAGCCAGACTCCCATCGTTAGATCTAAGGCTTAGGGACACAATTTTTTCAAGTGGCTGGGTGAGTGAAGCCATGGCTGCATGCAAAAGGAATCAGAAATAGCAGAGTGGGTGAGAGCCACACTTTTATGCTTGCTTCTGAAAACATTAAAAAGTATCTCCTTTGGGCAGTGAATAAAGCAGCGGTTCAAAGGATATTTCAATAAAGCAGCATCATCACCAATAGCTAAGTCTTCAAGTCCAGGAGTAGGGGGAAGCTAGGTCTTTACATAGAGAAGGAAGGAGGGAAGCTGATGACCCTGGGCAGCTTCACCACCAGTACAATCCTTGTGGACAAGGTCAGCCCAAGACCCACGCCCTCCTCCGTCCTCTGCTGAAAGTAAGCGTCTATCGTCACAAATGTCCATTTCAACGACCTAGCATGCGGAGCACTGAGAACCGGGGTACTGACGATACAGCAAGAAGCAGCAAAGCGCCAGCCAACGTTTTTAATAATCAAGTTGTCGCAGTGACTAAACAATCTTGACGACGTTTCAGATTTGCTCTTACACCAACATTCATTCTAAGATGCACACTCTTTGCTTAGCCAGAGGTTAAGTTCTTGGTGCAGGGTGTTCAGCCAAACACTGAATTTGAACACTCTCTCTGGGTGGGGCCACCTGGTCCCACGGTATTAACCATCTCAGCTGTGCCTGCCTCACTCTCTGCCCCGCGGTTGGCCTGGGCAGGACGGGCATCTCAGCTCTGGCAGATGGCACACCGGCCTCCCCATCCCCACCCCTCTCGCTACCCCTGAGGGCTTTCTCATTCACTGGTTGCTCAGGCCACAGTCCTGGCCATCAGCTGCCTCTGGCAGCTTTAACCTCCAAAATATCCTCCGCTTCCACCCTACACCAAACCACCCCATCCAACGCCCAGGGAGCTGTGACAGCACTCTGACTGACTCCCCCATCTTGCCCTCCTGACCCTGCTCCCTGCCGTTCTGCACCCAGAAGCCCAAGCGACCTTTTAAAGCACAAACTGCGGTCTCATCACGGCCCTGCTCACATCCTCAGGTGGCTTTCTGCTGTATAATAAAAGCCTCTGTCCACCAGGGCACGTGGTCTGTCCACCGCCGCCTCCTGCAGCCTCCTTCCGCTGCTCTTTAAACACTACAGACTCCTCCTCTCTTCAGAGTCCCGGCCCGGAAGGTTCTTTCCATGCCAACCGGTGCAGAAGTCGGCTGGGATGTCAGCTCCCCTGGGGGCTGCCCCAGACCGCCCAGCCTTTCCAGCCCACCCAGCTCCGCCCCTTGTAAACCTCTCTGATTCTCTCCATAGCACTTGGCACTCTTTCTGTTGTGGCCACATCATGCAGCTGGTGGGATCTTAGTTCCCAGACCAGGGATGGAACCCACGCGCCCTGCAGTGGAAACACGGAGCCCTAATGACCGGACTTCCAGGGGCATCCTAGGCATTGTCTTAGACCATCAATTTGTGTCTTAGAGCATCAATTTGTGTTCACAACGGTTCTCTTTCTCCCCTCTGGCAGAACAGGCATCGGGGCACGGGGACCTTCCTCTCTTATCACCCCTGAGTCTCCACACCCGTCACCCTGTGGGTAAAAGGGCGTTCGTTCAGCAAACAAAGGAACAACCAAAATAGACACACCTTCTCCTTCCTCACGTGCTTTCCAAGGACTGACCAAACAAGGACACCACATCTTCAGAGCCGGGTACGTGACACAGTCCCCACGGCCTCCCAGGCTCCCCGCCCAGATCACACTGTCTCTAAGCACTGCCGTGCAGAGTGTGCAAACCAGCCCGCGGGGACCGGGCTCAAGGAAGGAGGCAGAGGCTGAGCTGAGTCCATGACCCGGGCAGCTGCAGAGGCTGCGTCCTGCAGGTCCAGGGTCAGCCCCCTCCCCATCGGCCTGCTTTCCCTCAGTATCTCCACCACCAAAAGCACCCCCTAAATCCCAGGTGCTGACTCAGAGCCCCCTGCCCCCAGCACATCCCTGCGGAGCAAAACGCGACCCCACCCCAGTGCTGGCCCGGCCTGGAAGGAGTGACCCTTCAGGTGGTTTGTGGGGAGACCCCTGCACAGGACAGCACATGTCTGTGGGGTCATTAAGGGGCAAGGAGAGTGAGCAGAGGGCCCAGAGAGCAGGTCTGCACCCCACCAGGGCTGCAAAGGACCACTACGAGGGAAGTCCCAGTGGACACCAGGGCTGGGATGGGCCACTAGGAGGCGAGTCCCAGTGGACACCAGGGCTGGGATGGACCACTAGGAGGGAAGTCCCAGTGGACACCAGGGCTGGGATGGACCACTAGGAGGGAAGTCCCAGTGGACACCAGGGCTGGGATGCGCCACTGGCAGGCGAGTCCCAGTGGACAAGGGAACACTGAGTCTTCCAGGCCGCACTCACAGGGACCTGAGAGAAGGGACCTGGAGCCCAATGGAAGCTGAAGGCCCAGGGATGCCACCTGGGAGCCGAGGGCTCAAGCCCACTGCTTATGGACAAGTGACCGATGTCGCCACATAGAGCATGGCGTGGTCCAGCTCCGGGGCCGCCCCTCCCGGGGACTCACCCAGCAGCTTCTGCAGCACCTGCCCGTCATACAGGTCCTCCTCCAGCTGCTTCACAATGATCCTCTCCTCCACCAGCACGTCGTTGATCCAGTCGATGAGGACCTGCGGGTGGACAGGAGTTACGGCTTTGCCCGCTGGTGCCTGGAGGGCCAGGCAGTGACCAGAGCGCGTGCAGAGGGGGAGACGCCCCCAGGGCAGGGGCCAGGCGAGTCCTAGCGGAGAGGCCAGCTGCTCTCCGCACCCCCCACCCCCACCAGGCTGCCGGGGGTCCCGTGGGATTCACAGGAGGCCAGGCGGAGGGTGGCACTGGGGGGAAACTGGCTGCCTCCCACAGGGGGACTTGGGTGTGTGCAAAAACTCAGCCGAAGGAGATGATGGTATTCACCATGACGTGGGAGGCCAGGGGAGCAAGTGAGGAAACATCAGTAACACACGTGGCCCGAGGCAGGACAGTGAGCCGTAAAACGTCCACACCAGTCCTGCCCTTAATATCCGCATCAAAACCACATGAACCTAAAGCTACAAAGACAAGGGGATCCCGAGCGGCCGCTACTTACGGCTCTGAGGACCGGCTCCCAGGGGCACACTACTTTCCTAAGGCTTTACAGAGATGGAAGCCACATTCCACACAATGCACCCTTTTAAAACGTGCGATTCGGCAGTTGTCAGTAGACTCACAAAGTTGTACAACAGGCACATCGCCCTCTGAAGGACAGTTCCATCCAAAGGAAACCACATACTACTGTCAGCAGTCACTCCTCCTTCCGCACACCCTCGACCAGCTCCTCCCAATCACAAAACTGCTCTCTCGAGGGTTTTGCCTGTTCTGGATCCTTCATATGAACGGGAATCAAATCGCACGTGAGCTTTCGTGTTGGGCTTCTTTCCCTTGCTGCTGCTGCTGCTAAGTCACTTCAGTCGTGTCTGACTCTGTGCAACCCCATGGACAGCAGCCCGCCAGGCCCCTCTGTCCATGGGATTCTCCAGGCAAGAACACTGGAGTGGGTGCCATCGCCTTCTCATTCTCTCCCTTAGCACGAGGTTTTCAAGCTTCACCTACGTTGCACACATGCCGGGGCCTCGCTCCTTTTTACGGCTGAGTCACAGTCTGTTGCTCAGAGAGACACACTTTACGAATTCATTCACCGGGTGATGGGCATTTGGGGTGTCGCCCCTTTGGGCCTGGTGTCAGCCGAGCTACAATGAACACGGGCGTGCAAGCTTTACGTGGACACACGTGTTCATTTCTCTAGACCAGCCTTTTCTCAACAAGCTTGCTTTCAATTCACCGAGTTTAATATATCATAAAAGAAGACAGTTTTAACTGTGAAGATATCGATGGAGACGCAGGATTCCCACTGAACAGAATCTCATTTGGCCAATGCTGCTTAAGGTGCTTCTCCTCAAAACGAAAGCGATGCCCTGAACAGACTTGATCAAAAATGTACGTAGTCCACAGCTTCCCTGTGGAGCAAAACCAATAAAACTGTCTAATTGGTCCCAATGACCTCCTGGAGACGGGCACTGATTGGTCCTGTCGGAGAGAAACGGAAAGGGCACAATCCAGCCTAGAATGTTCTGTCACCCTCTGATACCACGCCACCTGCAAAACCGGCCACAAAGCAAATTTCTGTGGAGTATATTCTATTTTCCCTCTAACTCAGAAATATTACATCAGACACACAATCCCATGAAGAATAGAAGTAAACATAAATTAAAGGGAGGATTGGAGGAAGAAAGAGGTGCACAGCTCTGCGGCATCCCAGTTCTGCCGAAGCCACCCCAGCAGGGTGGGTGGGAAGGAGGTGGCCCCGCGCTGCAGACCTCCTCCGTCCGCCTTCTTCAGGGAGGGAGCATCGGCCTGGGAGGCTGGGAGCCGGACGTCCCTGCCCAGCGGCCTTCTCTCCCTGCCTCCTTCTCCCATCACCCAGCTCCCGCCTCCTCTGACCACCTTCTCAGTGTCCTTGTGTGTGTGTGTGTGTGTGTGTGTTTGGGGGGTCCCCATGACACCTTCCACTCCTCCGGATCTTCAAAAGAAATAGCCCTGGACAGCTCCTCTCCACTCTCCTCCAAGGCCAGCTCATGCCATCCCATGACGTCCAATGCCTCCCTCCTGGTCCCAGTAACCCCATAAAGGTCCAGCCCCATCTCTGCCCCATCCTCCTGCTAGCATGCTTCATGAACATCTCTGATTGAACATGCTGCCCCCCACCACCAACTCTCAAATCTCCTCCTTATCTGAGAAGCAAACAGGATACCGTGCTCCAGCTTCAGGAGCCTGGATTCCACCCCTTTATCCCTTCATCCCACTTCCTAACTGCATCCACTTCTCACCGTCTCCTCTCCCACCACCCTCGTCCAAACCACCTCCCCAGGCCATTGCCACAGCCCCGCCGACCAAGCATGCTGCCTCCTCGCTGGTGCTCTGAAGATGCCCGAGCTCCTCTCTGCCCCGGGCTTTTGCACATGCTACTCCTTGTAGCTAGAGTGCACCTCCCCCCGCCTCCCTCACTGCCTGGCCAGCTCCCACTCATCCATCAGGTCTCAAGCTCTGTTATCAACCTCCACCCCACCCGGGCCACCTTCCCCAACATGCCTCTCACTGCACTCAAGGGCCTTTCCCCAAACCTGTCACGTTTGCAGTGAGAACACAGCTTCATTTTTAGCTACCTCCCTGCTGGACCTGAAGCTCCGTGAAGGCAGAAACCAGCACCCAGTGCTCACCGCCCGCACTGAGCCTGTCAGTCAACCCGCTGAGCACCCACTGTGCGCCGGGCCAAGCCCGTCAGTCAACCCGCTGAGCACCCACTGTGCGCCAGGCCGAGCCCGTCAGTTAACTTACTGAGCACCTACTATGTGCCAGGCTGAGCCTGTCAGTCAACCTGCTGAGCACCCACTGTGTGCCGGGCCGAGCCCATCAGTCAACCCGCTGAGCACCCACTGTGCGCTGGGCTCTGGGAATAAATCAGGTGGGGACTCTATCGTTGAGGATCTTGCCTTCCAATCAGACATTGCAAGACAAACAAATGCACACCCCATCGTGTTGTGATCGATATTATGGAGAAAAGTAAGTCAAAACAGTGTGTTAGTCACTCAGTGATGAACAAATCTTTGTGACCCCACAGACTGTAGCCTGCCCGGCTCCTCTGTCCACGAAATTCTCCAGGCAAGAATCCTGGAGTGGGTTGCTATTTCCTTCTCCAGTGGATCTTCCCGACCCGGGGATTGAACTCAGATCTCCCACACTGCAGGCAGATTCTTTATCATCTAAGCCACTAGGAAAGCGTGGGTGGCACAGAGGTAAAGAATCCACCTGCCGACGTAGGAGATGCAAGAGACGCGAGTTCGATCCCTGGGTCAGGAAATGGCAACCCACTCCAATATTCTTGCCTGGAAAATTCCATGGACAGAGGAGCCGGGCAGGCTACAGCCCATGGGGTCGCAAAGGGTTGGAGGCGACTGAGCCACGTCAGAATACAGTGGAGAAGCCTGACAGGCACAGCTCCCCAGGCGCCAAGGTCAACGCTACAGGGCCAGTCACGCTGTCACACGTGCCCTGGGGGGGTGAGATGAGGGGCCTTCACCTCTGTGGTCTCCCTCCCCAAACCCATGACTCTGAGAAAACATCAGACTCAGCCTAATAGAAAGACACCCTGCAAAACCCCTGTCCGGCCCTCCTCGAAACTGACATGGTCATCAAAAGCAAGGCCCCCACAGCACCCAGCAAAGCCCGACAGGTGCTATAAATACCGGGTGTGTGTGCGCCTGCGCAGCCATTCAGTCCTGTCCGACTCTTTTGTGACCCACCAGGCTACAGTCCATGGGATTTCCCAGGCAGGAATACTGGAGTGCGTTGCCATTTCCTCCTCCAGGGGATCTTCCCCACCCAGGGATCGAACCCACATCTCTTGGGTCTCCTGCAATAGCAGGTGAGTTCTTTACCACTGGGAAGCCCAGGTAAGCAGGGACAGCTAATGAGGCTCTCAAGGTGGCTGATCACTTTTGGCTAACAATTTAAAAGATTTCGTAGGCAGAATTTTAAAGCGCCCCGTAAGACCTCAGTGGTCAGGCCCATAGGATCCCTCGGACAGCGCGATGACAGGACTGTGCCCTGTGATCAGCTGTTATGGGACAGCCTGACCTCAAGAAACCGAGATTGTCTAAGGGCCTGACCTCATCAGGGGAGCCCTTTGACTTTGGATCCAGAAGCCATGGAGGGATCCAGGAAGGGGAACGCCGCTGTGACAGTGGAGAGTGAGGTGGGTGTCTCCAGGAGCAGAGTCCATTTCCGCCACCCCAGAGCCTCCAGTAAAGTACTTAGTGCAACTGACACCCTGATTTCAGCCTCAGGAGACCCTGAGCAGAGGACCCGGCCCAACCACACTGATCCCTGGACCTCAGAACTATGAGCTAACTAAATAGATGTTGCTGTAGGCCACTGAATTGGTAAAAATTAATTTACACAGCAATAGAAAGCTAATACAAACAGCATTCCACTGTCCCAAGTTCAAGCACGAGCCTCACAGACCAACAGCAGTACACCCTATAAAACCAGTGTGAGGCTGACCTCTGGGGCCTGCACTTGAGACCCAGCTCCACTACGGTGTTTGCTGTGTGACCTGGAGCCAGTCACTTAACCTCTCTGGAGCTTCAGAGTCTTCATTAAAAAGAAGACAAATCAGTTCCTATCCCTGTGTGTGCTATGTGACGAGGCAATTTCCTTTCCAGAAGTCTCTCCCAAGGTGCCAGTCCAAACGTGCTCCTAGACATTTTCTAGCTCAGAAGCAATTCCAAATTTTGTGTAGAAAAAGCCAAATGCACAAGAGAAAAAAGCCTGGAGGGATGCAAATTAAACAATTGCCACTGCCTTCTGTTTGATTTTTACATCTTCCAGGTTTTCAGCAGTATATATTATTCGGTAATTAGAAAGAATAATAATAGATGCCATTTATGAAAATTAATCACTATCCAGATGGCTTCTCTGCCGAAACTGACAAGCAAACCCTAAAATGCAAATGGAAAGTCAAGAGACCCCAAAAAGCCAAAACAATCTTGAGAAAGAACAAAATTGGAGAACTCACACTTCCTGATTTCAAATCGTCCTACAAAGCTAGAATAACAAAACGTGACACAGAGGTTAGTGAAACAGAAATGGGAGCCAGAAATAAACCTCATGTTACAGTTAACTGATATCCGTGAGGGGGCTGAGACAATTCAATGGGGGAGAGAACAGTCTTTTTAACAAATGGTGCCGGGACAACTGGGTATCCACATGTGAGAGTGAAACCGAACCCTTCCTTTATACCACATGCAGAATGGACGTCCAACTCTTTGCGACTCTATGGACCCACCAGGCTCCTCTGTCCATGGGATTCTCCAGGCAAGAATCCTAGAGTGGGCTGCCATGCCCTTCTCCAGGGGATCTTCCCTAAAAGGGATTGAAACCAGGTCTCCTGCATTGCAGGCAGATTCTTTAGCATCTGAGCCACTAGGGACGCCCATGATATATCCATAGGATGGAATATAATTCAGCCATTAAAAATGAATGGAGTTTGGACACATGCTACAACACGGATCTTAAAAAACACAATGCCAAATCAAAGAGGCCAGACACAGAAGCCACACTATGGTATGGTTCCCCTTAAGTAAATACCCAGAATATGAAAATGACAGGGACGGAAGAATTCTATAGAGACAAGTGGTTGCCAGTGGCCAGGAAGCAGGATTCAGGACTGAGTGCTGATGGATATGGGGTTTCTTTCTGGGGGTGATGAAAAGTTCTTGACTGATACAGGCAATGGTGGGACAACTCTGGGAGTACACCAGCAACCCCTGCATTGTGCAGTATGGGAATTCTACCTCAATACGCCTGTCACCAAGAAGCTAGTCTCTAGAATGCAGGTGTTAGCATCTACCTCTGCAGGGGTCACAAACCTCCATGACCTCACCAACGTTACTGTCACCACCCCTGGAGCTCCCTGCATGTCGGAAGCCCCTTTCTGCTTTACTCAGCATAACCAGCAGCACCTAGTACATGTAGACACCATCCTAGCTGTTTAAGCTACAAACATGACCTTGTCCCTGTCTCACGTGGGTTGCAGATGCTTGCTGGTCCTCCCACGGCCACTAGAGGGAGCTGGCTCCTGCCCCACCACACCTCCATCCACTGAGAGTCAAACCTCGATTCACCTTATGCCACCTCTCTGATCCCACCTCTGACCACCCTCGTCCTTGCTGTCGAAGCTCCAGCCACGCTGCCTCCCTCATTCGCCCTCATATCTGCCAGCACGTGCTTCCAATGGGGCCTCTGCACTTGCTGCCACCCTAGGTACCAAATAGCAGGTCTCCACTCAAACACCCACCCTCAACCACCCCACCGAAAACGGCAGGGAGAGGAGACCACCCCATTTCTTTAGGTTCCTGCCAAGTGGTCACACCACCAGGTCACGCATTCATCCGTCCCGGGACATGTCCGTCTCCCCAGCTGGACTGCCAGCCTGCTCAAAGCCATCGCCCCAGGGGGAGACTGGGAACAGAACCTCGAAGGTGCCCAAACCAACTGCAGAGCTGCCTCCAGACCTACAAAGTTCTTTCGGGCACGCAGACCTCTGCCCCACCCAGGACACAGACCTGTCAGAAAACACACAAGAAATGTCTCTGCTATGAAGAGACTAAAACTTCAAAAATTCCCATCTGTATCTCTGACCTGGTCAAAGTGCAAATACGAAAACGAGACAGAAAAGGGATAAAAGTCAGATTTCACCCAACAAGCCACAGAGGTCAGCTCTGAGAAGCAAAAGCGAACCAGCCGCCCCAGCAGAGGCGCAGTGAGCCCGGCCACCCCCAGTCACCTTATCCTTGTACATCCAGGTCACCCATCTCAATCCTCCATTTCACAAAAGACTCTTTATAGATGGCAGCTGTCCTTATGTTTTCGAGATGTGCTCATTTGCAAACCCCGACTCCCGCAGGCACGTGTCTAGGACGTGGTATTAATGGTGCCCTTGGCACAGGGCTCTTCGCATGGACCTTCCACAAGCTTGCTTAAACTAGAATAAAAAATTACTTCCCTGAGTTCTGTCTGAATGATAATCAGGACCTGCAGCCTGTCTCCCCCAAAGCTATGACAGTTGCTTTAATCACTTCCAAATACGCTTGTCATGGCTTAACTCACTGAGGATGCGGGCTGATTACAACCCGCAGACACATCCGCAGGCACCTCTGCCCAGCGAGGATGGCACTGTCTTCTGCCCAGAAGACCATCCTTGGGCAGCTGACGTTCTTCTTAGGGGCGAAAGGAGGGAGCAAACAGAACTTAACAACCCAGAAGAGTCCTGCCCAATAAGCTGGGAGATGAGACGGGGGAGCTGCTCCTGGGGAGAAATGCCAACCCTCGGGACGACACCGCCTGCCAGCCTTGGACCAGCGCAGCCCCCAGGGTGGAGGCCCCTCTCTGGCGATTTACTCTGGAAAGCACAAGAACTGCCATTCCTTCGTTCGAGAATCATTAAAAATACAAAGGGGCTCATCTGTAAACCGCTATCCTCCCCAGGCAGCACCAGCTATTCACCCTGAGTCAGGGCGCTCCTGGAGGCTGAAGCTCAAAGAACCACAGGCCGAAACCCGTGCAGAGAGGGCACAGAAGTCTTTCCTGAACCCGCAAGACACTCACTTCTAACTGTGAACCACAGACCTGCCCGTGTGCCCCCCTCCCGGCTCGGCCCTGTTCACACCCACGTTCCAGTGTCCAACACAGCAGCCGCCAGACAGCAAGCAGGTAGCATCTGATGTCACCCCCATGTGTGTGGATGGGCACAGCGGTTCTCCTACTCCAATCCGAGCTGGGATTGGATTCCAGGAAGCTGATTCCAGAGCCCACCACGCCCACTGCTTGACACTGCGTCAAACACAGCAGATGCTCAAAGACAGTGCTTCAATGAACCGCCTCACTCTTAACACCCGGCTTAGCCAGAGCCTGGTGTGCTTGCTGGCTGGTTTGTTTTACGGGAAGTAGAGGGCAGCTCACCATGTTTTAAACGGTGACAGTCCGGAGGAGGGAGGTTCGGTGAGGCTGAGTCTACAGAGAGAGACAGGACAGGGGCCAAGATAAGAGGTTAAAAATTCCAGGTGATGGAGAACAGAGGAAAAGCAAGGAGACCGTGCTTCCTCTGAAAGGTCCCGCTGGTCCCAAGGCTGGGATGGCCAGCTGTCAGGAGGTCAGCCGGGCCTCCCTCACCTGCTCAGGCCTGCATGTGGTTCAAGCCCTGGACCGAAAACAAGCGCTTCCGGGCCGAATCCCAACAGAGGCCCCTGGGAGGTAGCCTGTGCTGGGACCTCTTCAGCTTTCATCAGCCAGAAGCCTGGATAATCAGAGTCTAGGGCTTCCCAGGGGGAATGAGTGGTAGAGAACCTGGCTGCCAATGCAGGAGACGAGAGAGAGGTGGGTTAGATCCCTGGGTCGGGAAGATCCCCCGGAAGAGGGCACGGCAACCCACTCTAGTGTTCTTGCCTGGAGAATCCCAGGGACAGAGGAGCCTGGCGGGCTACAGTCCACGGGGTCGCAAAGAGCCAGGCACGACTGAAGCGACTTAGTACGCACACACAGTGCAAGACGGGCATTCTGAAAAGCAGTAAGGATCACACAGGCAAAGTGGATGGAGGTCTGTCTGAACCATCAGGCCTGGCCATCCGCCCCGCTCTCCTGGCTCCCCAGGGCTTCTGGTGAACCACCTGCATCAGTATCCATAGGTTCCCCCAGCCCTTGCCCCCTCATCCCAGAGCTCGCCTTCTCAAGATTCAGATCCTGGAGGTCTGAACTGAGGCAAAAGGCCTGTCCTGCCCATGGGCTGGGCTGCACCCTCCCCTGGGTGGTCCTGATGCAGACCCTCACCACCAGCCACCAGCCCAGCTCCCCAGGCAGCGCCACGGTGTGCGGTGACCTCAGGGCACCGGGATTCAGCAGGGAGCAAAACTTGGACAGTCCCCAGTGGCGGGGGCACGTTCTAGAGGGACGAGAAAGAAAAAAAAAAAACAAATAAACAGCAAGTGTCCAGGCAGCAGGAATTTGAGGCAAAAAGGGCAAGAACGTGGAGGGCGGGGCGGCACGGGCAGAGAGGGAGCCAGAGAGCCCACCTCTGCGGAGGAAAGTCCAAGAGAAAACCAAAGGCTGCAACCAGCGCTCCAGGCAGGGCCTGCGGGAGCAGAGGCCAGGCACATGGCGGGGTCCCGAGAGCCCTGGGAGGCGATCGCCAAGCCCCTGGCATGTCCTGCCTGACAGAGCATCCTGGTTTACACGGGGACCCTGGCGGGCAGGAGAGGACCAGTGTCTGGGAGGAGTGGGCTCTCAGAACTGCCCCTTGGGTAAGAGAGGGAGAAGAGGATATTCCCCACCCCTTCCGGTCTTTAGTCCTCCTTGACCCCCAAGGTATTAACGCCCCACACTCCCAGCCCCTCCAGCTGGCACACTCTACATCCCAGACGTGGGCCTGTACCTGAACTAGGAATCCAGGGGACGTGGAGCTGCCAGAGTCTCCTCGGGACCCCATTGGGCTGGCCCTGGATGCAGAGATGCTGTGGTCACTCCGTGTGGGCTGACCAAGGGCGTGCAGCTCCCCAGCGCTCACCCCAAAGAGGCCAAAACTGCCTGCAGTCCTTAGGAGGCAAAGCAGAGGCGGGTGGGGCTGAGCGAACCCGGAAGAGGCAAGAAGCAGTTCTGGATCCCATAGAGCAGGGAGGGGGCTTGTTTGTCTTGCATCCCTGGGGTCCAGCACAGCTCCCTGACCCCAGCCAGGGCTCAGGAGATGAGACCACAAAGGGACAAACTCATTCGAGATCGGACACTTCACACCGGTTCACAAGATCACCTGGGGCGGAGGCGGGGAGTTTCTCCTCTCTGAGTCCCCGTGTGGATGTAAGGATGACACCCGGCTCCCTGGAACTTGTTTCAAGGAGCTGATGCTCACGGGCTGTCAAGCTTTGCTCAAATGTCGAAGAACGAAAAAATCAGAGCGGGCACGTGATGGTTCATTTTAAGTATCAGCTTGGCCGGGACAGACGCCAAGGCAGCTGATGAAACATTTGTTCTGGTGTGTCTGTGCTGGGGTCTCCAGGAAGAGATCGGCATTTGACTCGGTGGCCTGAGTAAAGCAGAGGGACCCTCCCCAGCATGAGAGGGTGGCACGCAATCCAGGGAGGGCCTGAACTGGACAGAAGGGTGGAGGAAGGCTGCACTCCGCCCTCTTTGTGCCTGGGGCGTCCGCAGCCTGACCTCTCGGACCCACTTTCCTGGGCCGCCATTGACAAAGGGCATATTAAGGGACTTCTCTCAGACGATAAAGCATCTGCCTACTGTGCAGGAGACCCATGTTCAATCCCTGGGTTGGGAAGATCTCCTGGAGAAGGAAATGGCAACCCGCTTCAGTACTCTTGCCTGGAAAATCCCGTGGATGGAGGAACCTGGTAAGCTACAGTCCATGGGGTCACAAAGAATCGAACACGACTGAGCAACTTCACTTCACTTACCCAGTCTCCAGCTTCACGTGAGCTGATCCTTATAATAAATCTCTATGGAGAGACAGAGATATAGACAGAAACACAGGCAGACAGAGAGACAAGACAGGTAGATGGAGACAGAGAGAGGCAGAGAGGAGGGCCACCTCCCACAGGTTCGGTTCCTCTGGGGAACCTGACAAGCACAGAACAGCCCCTTCCTCCCACTTAAATGCCACCCACGCTGGTCCAGTGGTTGAGAATCCACCTTCCCGTGCAAGAGACGGGGCTCCATCCCCGGGTGGGGAACTGGAATCCCACATGCCGTGAAGCAACTGAGCCCGCGCACCACAACCCGAGAGAAGCTCACGCGCCGTAGCTGAGACCCGACAGCATAAGTAGCATAAGTAGCGCCTCACACACATCGCCCGTGGAGAACACTGTGGGGCCATTTTTCCTCACCAACACTCTTCAGTTCAGGAGAAAAACAGAGTGGGATTTGGCGGAGGGAGGAATCTCTAAACGAGGCGATTTAAGTCATTCAGCATCGGCATGTTGGGATGGGCCCTAAAACAGGCTGGAGAAGGAATCGGCAGCCCACTCCAGCGTTCTCGCCTGGAAAAACCCCACGGACGAGGAGCCTGGTGGGCTGCCTCCCACGGGGTCGCAGAGAGCGGGACATGACTTAGCAACTGAGCGCACCGCGCTCGCACGAACGCAGACGCCCTCCATTTCCACGTTTTAAAGGCTCTGTTTATCCTGACGAAGCCCTCGTGAAAAGGCAGTTGTGTCCCAACTGCAGTGCTTAAGGGGGAGAAACTTTTGAAAAGCCCCCTTTGATGGCATGTGTGAGTGGCACTATCCTAACTGGCGTCTGCCCAGCCCGAGTCTGCTGGGTCGAGGCTCACAGGGTGAGGATGCTGACGGAGCCCTTGCCAGCTGGGGGATTACCTCTGAAGCCCTGCTGTGGTTGAGATCAGAGCAGTCAAATCTGCGCTTGGAGCTGGACTAACACTACCAATGAACCCTCATGGCGAGGCGGGGCTCGAGAGACCCCTGGGGACAGACGCGTGACTGCAACGGCCCCTGGGGAGCCCAGAGCCAGCGCCCATCCCCCACCCTTGCTCCCTGACTTTCAGGAACTAAGTGGCTGTCCTCTGGCCTCACCTGTCCCCGATCGTCCAGACGCGGCTGAACCTGCCCACTGCCCAGAGCAGGGGTGTCACCATCCGATGAGGTCCCGCAGGAGCATCCAGAAGAACCCACGGGCCCGCTTTTCAGAGCCTCCTCTGAGCTCCCCTCTCGCTCCAGAAAGAGTCTGAATGCCTTGATCTCGTCTGCAAGGTGCTGCAAGAGTTCACTGCAGCTGCTAGTTCCCAATCTTAAGAAAAGGGTCCCCGTGTCCTTGGGTACAGCACAGCAAGGTGAGCGGGCCATCTGAGAGCCCCTGGGGCCGGGCCCCCTTGGGAGACGCTCCAAGCCGTCCCGTCTCCCCACCCTCCACCGAACGTAGCATCGAGGCCCCTTGACAAGTCCCCTGGCTTCACTCCTTTGACCCAGAGGAGCCTGAACCCAAAGTCCTGCCCTCACAGAACAACCCAAACAGGAGGCTCACCCTCACCTTGACCAGCTCCTTGAATCTGGGGTCGTCCCTGGAGGTGGGGTCGATCACCGTGCGTTCCTCATTCTCCTCTGTGGGGACAAAGGACAGGCGGGTTAGCGTTGGTGGGGGCAGCTGGCTTCCCTCGCACAGATGGGGGTATCGAGAGCAGAGACACCCCCAAGGTCTTCTCACGGAGCAGCCCTGCAGCCAGGCACATGGCCGAGGTGGGATGGCCTACCTTCCAGGAAGCCACGGGGCACCTACCCTGGTATTTCAGGAGAAGTGATGGGGTGCTGGGGGAGCACTGATTCAGATCCGGAGAAAAGTCACTATAAAGAAACCTGAGGAAGAGTTGTCCTTCACCAAGAAAGTTTGC
The DNA here is from genome assembly GCA_006410675.1 of Oreotragus oreotragus. Classification (NCBI taxonomy): domain Eukaryota; kingdom Metazoa; phylum Chordata; class Mammalia; order Artiodactyla; family Bovidae; genus Oreotragus; species Oreotragus oreotragus. Next base: position 215,310 of record SJYX01017588.1, on the reverse strand, counting down.
TACTGCGCACGACGGTATAGACAGGAACATTTGGCAGGAGGGGCACTGAAAAAAAAGGGCATTTCACAGCAAAGCGTGCTGGTCCATATTCTGCTTATTTTGTTTTTCCCTCCATGTTTGGCCTTGACCGTGGACCACGGGCACCAGCGAACTCGGACAGAGAGGTGACACGAGGTAGTAAGTGGACACGCGTGCATGCCTGTCGCTCAGTCGTGTCCGACTCTGTGACCCCATGGACTGCAGCCCGGCGGCTCCTCTGTCCATGGGGTTTCCCAGGCAAGAATGCTGGAGAGGGCGGCCGTGCCCTCCTCCTGGGGACCTTTCTGACCCAGGGATCGAACTCGCATCTCCTGTATCGCAGGCCACTGACCCAGCAGGGAAGCCCAGTAAGTGGGCGGCCGAGGGGAAAGACTGGCCAACATCAGACGCGACACAGGACAAAACTGACCCTGAGCGTTAAAAGGGAGAGAAGAGGCCTCTGAACCCTGGACGCGCAGGTAGAGACAGCCAGGGCCCCGGCCTCTGGCCCCTGGGACGCGCAGGTAGAGACGGCCAGGGCCCCGGCCTCTGGCCCTTGGGATGCGCAGGTAGAGACAGCCAGGGCCCCGGCCTCTGGCCCCTGGGACACACAGGCAGAGACGGCCAGGGCCCCGGCCTCTGGCCCCTGGGACGCGCAGGTAGAGATGGCCAGGGCCCCGGGCCCACACAGGCCCCCACGACTGGGACCCTGTCCGTGTCGGTACGAATGAATGGCTTTGAGTGACAGAGACTTCACAACAGCAAAGCTTAAAACCTGACAAAGTGCAAGCACTATTCTTGGAGTCACACAGACCTGATGCTTGAGAGGGATGCTCCAGGTAAGCTGCAGGGGCCCACACAGCGGTCCCTGATGAGGCCCCAGCAGCCCCCCACCACTCCCAGGCTCAGGGCCAGCATCCTCCACGCAGCCCCCCAGGCCCTCTGCAGCCTCTGTCCCCAGCTTTCCCCAGCGCCCTCCAACCCAGTCCCTCCAGACTTCGCTCGCCCTTCAGCAAGCCTCTCGCCACCGCCGACCACAGGGCCTTGGCACATCCTACTCCGTATCCAACACCCTCTCCCCCCACTTCACTCCCCTGTCGCTCAGCTCTCAGCTCCCAGTGCTGACTAGGCTGGTTCTTATCAAAGTCACAAGAGCTTCAAGGGCCAGCAGGACCTTGCAGAGCAAGCTGAAGAGCGCTGACTCCCAGCCTAGGAGCAGCAGTTTAGGCAAACGGTAAGACAGGAGAGTTAGGGCCCAGGGAAAGAAGGCAGGTTCAAGGCATCGGGACAAACAGTAACCTGCCCCTCGTTTATGGTAAGTCCATTTTCTAAGCGCTCCTGTTGGTCTAAAGCAGGTCCTCAGTCAGGAGCAATTGTGTCCCCCAGGCCCCCAAGGGACCTGCAGCAATGTTTGGAGACATTTTTCATTGTCCTCAGTGGTGGTGCGGGGTGGGGTGGGGTAAAAGCTACAGGAATGTAGTGGGTGAAGGGGAGAAGGCAATGGCACCCCACTCCAGTACTCTTGCCTGGAAAATCCCATGAGCAGAGGAGCCTGGTGGGCTGCAGTCCATGGGGTCGCGAAGAGTCGGACACGACTGAACGACTTCCCTTTCACTTTTCACTTTCATGCACTGGAGAAAGAAATGGCAACCCACTCCAGTGTTCTTGCCTGGAGAATCCCAGGGACAGGGGAGCCTGGTGGGCTGCCGTCTATGGGCTCACACAGAGTCAGACACCACTGAAGAGACTTAGCAGCAGCTGCAGTGGGTGGAGACCAGGGATGCTGAGCAAAACCCTGCAATACACAGGACAGCCCCTCCATTAAAGAACGGTGTGCTGAGTCGCTCAGTCGCGTCAGACTCTTTTGTGATCCCATAGACTGTAGCCCGCCAGGCTCCTCTGCCCAAGGGATTTCCCAGGCAAGAAAACTGGAGTGGGTTGCCATTTCCTTCTCCAGGGGATCTTCCCCACCCAGGGGATCGAACCCGCATCTCCAGCATTGGCAGGTGGATTCTTTACCACTGAGCCACATAAGGAGTCTCCCTGACATCACACAATTATGCCGTGCTAAATGTCCATAGTACCGGGGAGAGAAACCCTGCTCTGGATCTGGGTGATTTCCAGACAGTGCTCGGCGGTTTCTCCTGGGAAAGTCACCTGCCTGGGCAGCAGCTGCAGCCAGACTGAGCACGCAGCACAAGAGGGTCTTCAGAGAGCTGAGGGGAAGCCCCAGAGGACCCACGCGTCTCCGAGCCCGCCCAGCACTTGGCCGCAGGTCGGCTGTCTGGATGGCCTTTGCGTTTCTTTCTCACCAGTTCCCACTGGCCTGGCCTTGTGCTGGGAACCACAACAGAGGCCTCCACCGGGACCTCCCTTTGAACCAGGGATTGGAAGGAAGCAGAATGTTCCAAGACAGCCTTCCAGATCCATCAGATCCCAAAGCACGCTCTAAGGAAAAACGTGTCCAGGCCGTCACCTCATCAGTGTTGCCGGGGACGTGGTCCCAGGGAGGTGGGCGCAGGGCCAGGACCACTCGGCAGGTCCCACCCAGCAAACGCCTGGTGTTGGGAGGCCCCTCCAGCTTGCATAGAGACGGGGCAGGTCTTAATACTTTCTCTGATTTTCTGTACTTTTTTTTTTAATCTTTCTTTTTCGCCGCACAGGGTCTTCGTTGCTGCGTGTGGGCTGCCCTCAGGTTGCAGTGCATGGGCTTCTCATTGCGACGGCTCCTCCTGCTTCTCTTGCTCTCTTGAAGCTCCCTTGTTAAGGCTCCAGGGCATGCAGGCCTCAGCAGCTGCAGCAAGAAGTCGCAGCAGCTGCAGCTCTTGGGCTTAGCTGCTCCACAGCGAGTGGGATCCTCCCAGACCAGAGACCGAACCCGTGTCCCCTGCATTGGCAGGTGGATCGTTATCCACTGGACCACTAGGGAAGTCCCTTTTCTGTATTTTCAGATGCTTCGACATCCTGGGGCCTTAGGGCCTTTCGGGGACTCCCCGCTCAGAGCTAGCTGACTCCCAAGACAGCAAATGTGTCCCCTGCAAGTGCCTTTCAGTGCAAACAACCAACCCAGGGCCCACCCGCCGCACCAGCCAGCTCTCTAACTGAGCTCCCGTGGGGCTCTTACACACCCAGCCAACGGCCCCTGCCCTAATCACCTGAGACCAGGAACACACCCCTCAGGGCAGCTCCTGGGTCCCAGAGGCCCCTGAAACTACCCGAACCAGCAGGGCAAACCTGCTCATGAACCCTGCCTCACCCCTCTGTCCTGTGAAAACCACAGTGAAGGCGTCTGCACATCCTTCCCTGACACTGCTGCCCTCCCCTGGCACCCGGGGAACCGGGAGTGCGGCAGACCATCTTTGCAAGGACGGCCAGCTCCCCGATCTCTTGGCCCATCATACTTAAATGCTAATAAAGCTGACATTTGCAACCAGAGAGGCCGAAGCCTACAAGGGAAAGCTCACTTTGTTCCTGCAGACTTTTTTCTAAACACGACCTTGAGCTGAGAGGCCGGTGTGAGGTGTGATCACAAGGCTCCTCATCGGCCCCTCCCAGACCAACCGCACACCCAGGGAAGTGCAGCGTGCCCAGGACAAGGGGCTGGCGGAGGCGACAGTACCGAGCAGGGAGTCTTCGGGGTGGACCTCCACTGGGGCGGGGCACATGGGCAAGTTGATGGCATTCTTCCCTTCTTCCTGGAGGTCACTCACTGTCAAGAGAAAGAGAAAGGGCAAAAGCGGTGAGTATAAATGTTGGCAGTGGAAACAAAGAGAAATCAACTCATGTTTTTAAGGCATTTAACAAACATTCCTAAATGGCTGGTTGCCCAGAAAGAGTCTGAGGGAAAAATGCCCCGAACCAAGAATACATTCTACAACTCCTAGCCCACGCAGGAGAGTGCCCAGTTCCGGCCAAGCCCTGCCAGGCTGTTCTCGCCACTCTTCAGAACACATGACTAAGACATGGAAGCTTCTGGATGCTTCCAGATCTTGCCCAAGGCTGCTGGGGTGGACACAGCTTGGATCGCGGTGACAGGGTCTGAGAAGGCAGGGTCCCTGCCCTGACTCGGACAGTTGTGGACTCCAGGTGTGAAGACCCCCCTCCCTGCAGGCACACAGGCAAGCCTAGAGTCAGAGGCGGTGCCGCTGTCCATGGCCAAGTTCACGGGACAGAATCCTGCTGGCCCAGCGCCCGGGGATGCCCAGGGTTGGGGGCAGTGGAACACACAGCAGAGTCTAACAAACTGGACCCAGAGACCTGGAGTCTCCTGAAGCTTCGCAGGGACCTCAGGGCTGGCTACGCGGTGAGTGGGGTGGCCTCCATCCACGGAGCAGAGAGGGTCCCCTGCAGCCCCCCACCCCACCCCTGTGCTAGAGACCCTCCAGTGCTAGAGACCCTCCAGGAAAGTAGCTCGAGTCGTCACCCCGACACCGGGGGGCTCACAGCCTCAGCCTTCAACACCACGCTTCTTCCACTGGCCCCAGCTGCGTCAGACCCCAGGCTCCAGCCCCCAGCCCCCATGCAGTGGGTGCAGGGGGCCCTGGGATCTGCCCCCTTTCCAGCCCTTGGCTGAGAACGACTGGGCAACAGTCCCCCCACCATGGACCACACAGCCAGCCTCTCCCTCGGTGATCTCCAAGGACAAGGGCCCAGGCTTTCTCCTCTGTGTTATGTACTTATATTTAATAGTCATTGATCTACAATGCTGTGCTCATTTCAAGGCCTTCTCCTCTGTAATGAAAAGGCCTTGGAGGTGGAGACCTACTTCCCCATTCAATATCGAGGTCACCTTGAACATCTCCAATTCTGGGACCTGAAGGGGCAGGGGGACAAAGAACCCAGATGACAGGCATGATGGCCTCGGGGCAGGCAGGCACATCTGGGAAACTCTCTGCCTGTCTTCTCAAACGTCAGGAGCCCCGCCAGGACTGAATGCAGTGATGAACGTGAGATCCTGAGGTCGGAGCCGGGCATGCAGTGGGCTCCCTGGACTCAGCCACAGACCCAGCTCTGGGGCCAAGGCCGCCTCTGCCCTGCGCGAGGACGATGGCGGTAGGGCCCAGGACGCCGGCTTCCAACGTCAGGAAGACCCTGATACAAAACTAAAAAGCCAGGGGGAGGGGCGAGGCCCGCCTGCACACCCACAGTCTGCAGCAGCGGTTCACAGCCAAAAGGTGGAAACGGCCCGCGTGTCCCCCGGCAGATGAGCAGACACACCAATGTGGTCCAAACACACAACCGGACGTTATCCACCCACAAAAAGGAAAGGGATTCGGCACATGCTGCCACGGAGCCATCAGGACACCGTGCTAAGGAAGATAAGCCAGACAGGAGCGTGATGCCACAGACACGAGGTCCTGAGAGTCAGATCCAGAGCGACCGAACGTAGAACGCTGGGTGTCCGGGGCTGGGGACAGAGGGCGATTATGGGCAGTCAGGGGGTAAGGGGGGCAGGCGGAAGAGGTCTGGAGGTGGATGGGGTGATGGCTACACAGCAATGTGGATGTACCCCATCCCACTGAACTGCATGCTTTAAAAGGGTTAAAAGGGTAAATTGCATGCTGTGTGCGTGTTACCACAATTTAAAAGGAGAAGAAAAAGTGGGCCCCTGCCAACAACAGTCTCGTCTGGAAGGCCGACGCCCTGCAGCTGGAGGCGTCACAGTCTCTCTCCCGCGCCCCGCCCCACATCCTAGGAGCGGACAGCCACCTTTTTATCCCCGCATCCTTGGCCAAGCTTGGTGCAAGAAGCAGACACGTGGGAAACACCTTCACAAGCAAGTGGGTTTAAGACACACACATGCCCGCCCGGCTCCCCAGTCCAAAAATCTCCAACCAATCACTCAGACACCCGAGAAAACAGACAAAGTTTCAGCAGTTACTTTTCCTGCAGAACTAAGTTACAGAGTCTTTGAACCAGCAAAGAGCTTTCCAAGGCAGAAAAGGGAAACGGGGAAAGGAGGTTTTTCACAAAAGTCCTCGCATATACAAGGGGTGGGCAAGTGGATGTGGGCAGCGGTCGGGGCCCCTTGCTCCTGCCTCCTGGGCCGATGTCACCAACAGAGAACAGAGAGGCCAGGGCGGTCCCTCCCGGTCAAGTCCGTCTGTGGTGGTTCTGTTCTCGAGGAGGAAAAACAGAAGACACTGGTGTCACATGAGCAGAGGGCTGCACAGGCGGGCTTCAAGTCCAGGTGAGCCAGGCAGCTGAGTCCTCCCAGAAACCCCAGAGCTGCCTCTCAGGTCATCCACTCGCCTGGACACCAGGCCTGGGCCACAGCGACCAGGGGTGGGTGGGGGTGCGGGGGCTGCGGAGATAAAGAGATGCTTCCAGAAGTCCTGCCACCTGATCTCAGCAACAAGGAGGTGTGGAGGGGGGAGGGCGCGGGAACGGCATTTTCAAAGCAGAGAAACTGGGTCACATGAAAACAGAGAAATTTTCACACCGCCCTTGAACATCAAAGATAACACTAAACAGGGCTCGGGATCCGGCGGCTTTAATGGATGAGAAATGCTCGCACAGACCCGCCCAGAACTCAGGGCCAACAGCACATTCCGCAGGCCTGTGAAGCATAAAGCCCCGAGGAACACAAGTACAGTCTGTGACCACCGAGCCCCAGGTCAGATCTCACCGTGCCCTCTCTGGACGTGTGGCCTCCAGCAAGACCCTTCACCCTGCCCAGCCTCAGTTTCCCGTCTGGAACATGGGAAGGCAGCAGCACCTACCTCATAGGGCTTCTGAGGATGAGTTCATCCCAGGGAGAACCAGGGAAGGCTTCCTGGAGGAAGCAGTATCTGAACTTGGCCTTGAAAGATGGCAAGAACCTGGAAAAGGGACTTTGGGACTCCATGCAAAGCTCATGGATCAGAAAATGGATTCTGGAAGCCCTACATGGAGGCCACGTCCATGCTGAAACCCAGCAAGGTTCTTTGAGACTGCTACTATTCACGGCCTGGGAACCCTGGGGGACACAGCCCCTTCACCGAGGAGCCTACAGTCCAAATCTAATGACGGTCTTCTGAGGGTCAGTCTGGAGTCTGGAAGGAGGGGCGCCCCTTGAATTACGGCTTTTCCCCAAGGCCCCCACTCTGCCAGGTCAGTTCAGTTCAGTCACTCAGTCGTGTCCAACTCTTTGCGACCCCATGGACTGCAGCACGCCAGGCCTCCCTGTCCACCACCAACTCCCAGAATTTACTCAAGTTCACGTCCATTGAGTCGGTGATGCCATTACACCATTTTATCCTCTGTTGTCTCCTTCTCCTCCTGCCCTCAATCTTTCCCAGGATCAGGGTCTTTTCTAGAGTCAGTTCTTCACATCAGGGGGCCAAAGTATTGGAGTTTCAGCTTCAGCATCAGTCCTTCCAATGAATATTCAAGACTGATCTCCTTTAGGATGGACTGCTTGGATCTCCTTGCAGTCCAAGAGGCTCTCAAGAGTCTTCTCCAACACCACAGTTTAAAGGCATCAATGCCAGGTCAGTGGCTTTCTGCTAATCCCAGGAATATCTTGGCTTTGAAAGCACTGGTCCGTTTGCCAAAAAGGCAGACATTTCAAACACTGGAGATGCCAATGATCTTGCATCACAGAGACAGATCCGCTGGCATGTGGTGTGCACGTTGGGTGTGGGCGTTCAAAGGGCCTGGGGTCCAAAGTCCCAGGGCCAAGGACTCATTGATGAGCTAAGTATCTGCCCTTATCCACACTAAACCCAGCAAGCAGTGCGTTCCCAATTCACCAAGGTTCACCCTTCTGCAGTGATACTCGGCGCTGTGGGCCACACGGGCGACACAGGGCTGGGGAAGAGCCAGGAGGGCCGGGGGCTGGGAGAGGCTCAGAAGGCAAACCTGGAGAGGCCCTGACTGGTCTGTTGCCCCTGTGCGGGCAGCCACACCTCACCCAGCCCCGGGGTGCAGAGCGGGCTACGCAGACCACCGTCGCCAAAACCCAGGAGCTTTCAAAACAAAGCTGGAAATTTAGGGTTTGGGGTAGCCTCCCCCAGTTTATAAATGCAAGCAAGTAATTCAAACCTGTGGCCCAAACAGGGGCCACCGATTTGCAATCCCAGGTCGCAGTAAATGTCCAGCCCACACTCCTGCCTGTCAGTGGGAGAGGGCCACCAGCATTTCCTGAGCACCTACTGCTTACCAGGCACCTTCAATGCCTTCCACTCNCCTCCCCCAGTTTATAAATGCAAGCAAGTAATTCAAACCTGTGGCCCAAACAGGGGCCACCGATTTGCAATCCCAGGTCGCAGTAAATGTCCAGCCCACACTCCTGCCTGTCAGTGGGAGAGGGCCACCAGCATTTCCTGAGCACCTACTGCTTACCAGGCACCTTCAATGCCTTCCACTCACCTAATCTCCCAACTGTCTGTGAGGGAGTGGCTGGCCCTGGCTTGGTCCTCGCTGGGCCAGCGTCTATCAGACATGAAGGCATCTGATATACGCCAACCATGAGCCCTGAAGGCAGGACTGAATCATTTCTACCTGGTCTTCACTCACTCTGCCCAGCTACATCCTATCCACCTTCAAGCCTCAGCTTGCTGGCAGCCTCTTCCAGGAAGCCTTCCCGGGCGCTCCCCACCCATTCCAGGCTCCCTTCTGCCCAGCTCGCATCCCACTGCTGCTGCTGCTGCTGCTACGTCGTTTCAGTCATGCCCTATCACCACCTCTTTCCTGACTATCTGCCCACTCCAGTGATAGCTCGGCTCCTGCACATAGTAGGTGTTTACATTTGAGAAGCTGCACGATGAGGGCCAGTCTGTTGTTTCAGACCCCAGCTCAGCCCTAGGAAGCTGTGTAACTGCTCCAGGCCTCAGTTTCCATCCGTGAAATGGGGCCTGATACACCCCCAAAGAGAGACGGAGACGGTAATGACCACGCAGGACAACGTCTATCACNCAAGGGAAAGCTCGCTTTGTTCCTGCAGACTTTTTTCTAAACACGACCTTGAGCTGAGAGGCCGGTGTGAGGTGTGATCACAAGGCTCCTCATCGGCCCCTCCCAGACCAACCGCACACCCAGGGAAGTGCAGCGTGCCCAGGACAAGGGGCTGGCGGAGGCGACAGTACCGAGCAGGGAGTCTTCGGGGTGGACCTCCACTGGGGCGGGGCACATGGGCAAGTTGATGGCATTCTTCCCTTCTTCCTGGAGGTCACTCACTGTCAAGAGAAAGAGAAAGGGCAAAAGCGGTGAGTATAAATGTTGGCAGTGGAAACAAAGAGAAATCAACTCATGTTTTTAAGGTATTTAACAAACATTCCTAAATGGCTGGTTGCCCAGAAAGAGTCTGAGGGAAAAATGCCCCGAACCAAGAATACATTCTACAACTCCTAGCCCACGCAGGAGAGTGCCCAGTTCCGGCCAAGCCCTGCCAGGCTGTTCTCGCCACTCTTCAGAACACATGACTAAGACATGGAAGCTTCTGGATGCTTCCAGATCTTGCCCAAGGCTGCTGGGGTGGACACAGCTTGGATCGCGGTGACAGGGTCTGAGAAGACAGGGTCCCTGCCCTGACTCGGACAGTTGTGGACTCCAGGTGTGAAGACCCCCCTCCCTGCAGGCACACAGGCAAGCCTAGAGTCAGAGGCGGTGCCGCTGTCCATGGCCAAGTTCACGGGACAGAATCCTGCTGGCCCAGCGCCCGGGGATGCCCAGGGTTGGGGGCAGTGGAACACACAGCAGAGTCTAACAAACTGGACCCAGAGACCTGGAGTCTCCTGAAGCTTCGCAGGGACCTCAGGGCTGGCTACGCGGTGAGTGGGGTGGCCTCCATCCACGGAGCAGAGAGGGTCCCCTGCAGCCCCCCACCCCACCCCTGTGCTAGAGACCCTCCAGTGCTAGAGACCCTCCAGGAAAGTAGCTCGAGTCGTCACCCCGACACCGGGGGGCTCACAGCCTCAGCCTTCAACACCACGCTTCTTCCACTGGCCCCAGCTGCGTCAGACCCCAGGCTCCAGCCCCCAGCCCCCATGCAGTGGGTGCAGGGGGCCCTGGGATCTGCCCCCTTTCCAGCCCTTGGCTGAGAACGACTGGGCAACAGTCCCCCCACCATGGACCACACAGCCAGCCTCTCCCTCGGTGATCTCCAAGGACAAGGGCCCAGGCTTTCTCCTCTGTGTTATGTACTTATATTTAATAGTCATTGATCTACAATGCTGTGCTCATTTCAAGGCCTTCTCCTCTGTAATGAAAAGGCCTTGGAGGTGGAGACCTACTTCCCCATTCAATATCGAGGTCACCTTGAACATCTCCAATTCTGGGACCTGAAGGGGCAGGGGGACAAAGAACCCAGATGACAGGCATGATGGCCTCGGGGCAGGCAGGCACATCTGGGAAACTCTCTGCCTGTCTTCTCAAACGTCAGGAGCCCCGCCAGGACTGAATGCAGTGATGAACGTGAGATCCTGAGGTCGGAGCCGGGCATGCAGTGGGCTCCCTGGACTCAGCCACAGACCCAGCTCTGGGGCCAAGGCCGCCTCTGCCCTGCGCGAGGACGATGGCGGTAGGGCCCAGGACGCCGGCTTCCAACGTCAGGAAGACCCTGATACAAAACTAAAAAGCCAGGGGGAGGGGCGAGGCCCGCCTGCACACCCACAGTCTGCAGCAGCGGTTCACAGCCAAAAGGTGGAAACGGCCCGCGTGTCCCCCGGCAGATGAGCAGACACACCAATGTGGTCCAAACACACAACCGGACGTTATCCACCCACAAAAAGGAAAGGGATTCGGCACATGCTGCCACGGAGCCATCAGGACACCGTGCTAAGGAAGATAAGCCAGACAGGAGCGTGATGCCACAGACACGAGGTCCTGAGAGTCAGATCCAGAGCGACCGAACGTAGAACGCTGGGTGTCCGGGGCTGGGGACAGAGGGCGATTATGGGCAGTCAGGGGGTAAGGGGGGCAGGCGGAAGAGGTCTGGAGGTGGATGGGGTGATGGCTACACAGCAATGTGGATGTACCCCATCCCACTGAACTGCATGCTTTAAAAGGGTTAAAAGGGTAAATTGCATGCTGTGTGCGTGTTACCACAATTTAAAGGAGAAGAAAAAGTGGGCCCCTGCCAACAACAGTCTCGTCTGGAAGGCCGACGCCCTGCAGCTGGAGACGTCACAGTCTCTCTCCCGCGCCCCGCCCCACATCCTAGGAGCGGACAGCCACCTTTTTATCCCCGCATCCTTGGCCAAGCTTGGTGCAAGAAGCAGACACGTGGGAAACACCTTCACAAGCAAGTGGGTTTAAGACACACACATGCCCGCCCGGCTCCCCAGTCCAAAAATCTCCAACCAATCACTCAGACACCCGAGAAAACAGACAAAGTTTCAGCAGTTACTTTTCCTGCAGAACTAAGTTACAGAGTCTTTGAACCAGCAAAGAGCTTTCCAAGGCAGAAAAGGGAAACGGGGAAAGGAGGTTTTTCACAAAAGTCCTCGCATATACAAGGGGTGGGCAAGTGGATGTGGGCAGCGGTCGGGGCCCCTTGCTCCTGCCTCCTGGGCCGATGTCACCAACAGAGAACAGAGAGGCCAGGGCGGTCCCTCCCGGTCAAGTCCGTCTGTGGTGGTTCTGTTCTCGAGGAGGAAAAACAGAAGACACTGGTGTCACATGAGCAGAGGGCTGCACAGGCGGGCTTCAAGTCCAGGTGAGCCAGGCAGCTGAGTCCTCCCAGAAACCCCAGAGCTGCCTCTCAGGTCATCCACTCGCCTGGACACCAGGCCTGGGCCACAGCGACCAGGGGTGGGTGGGGGTGCGGGGGCTGCGGAGATAAAGAGATGCTTCCAGAAGTCCTGCCACCTGATCTCAGCAACAAGGAGGTGTGGAGGGGGGAGGGCGCGGGAACGGCATTTTCAAAGCAGAGAAACTGGGTCACATGAAAACAGAGAAATTTTCACACCGCCCTTGAACATCAAAGATAACACTAAACAGGGCTCGGGATCCGGCGGCTTTAATGGATGAGAAATGCTCGCACAGACCCGCCCAGAACTCAGGGCCAACAGCACATTCCGCAGGCCTGTGAAGCATAAAGCCCCGAGGAACACAAGTACAGTCTGTGACCACCGAGCCCCAGGTCAGATCTCACCGTGCCCTCTCTGGACGTGTGGCCTCCAGCAAGACCCTTCACCCTGCCCAGCCTCAGTTTCCCGTCTGGAACATGGGAAGGCAGCAGCACCTACCTCATAGGGCTTCTGAGGATGAGTTCATCCCAGGGAGAACCAGGGAAGGCTTCCTGGAGGAAGCAGTATCTGAACTTGGCCTTGAAAGATGGCAAGAACCTGGAAAAGGGACTTTGGGACTCCATGCAAAGCTCATGGATCAGAAAATGGATTCTGGAAGCCCTACATGGAGGCCACGTCCATGCTGAAACCCAGCAAGGTTCTTTGAGACTGCTACTATTCACGGCCTGGGAACCCTGGGGGACACAGCCCCTTCACCGAGGAGCCTACAGTCCAAATCTAATGACGGTCTTCTGAGGGTCAGTCTGGAGTCTGGAAGGAGGGGCGCCCCTTGAATTACGGCTTTTCCCCAAGGCCCCCACTCTGCCAGGTCAGTTCAGTTCAGTCACTCAGTCGTGTCCAACTCTTTGCGACCCCATGGACTGCAGCACGCCAGGCCTCCCTGTCCACCACCAACTCCCAGAATTTACTCAAGTTCACGTCCATTGAGTCGGTGATGCCATTACACCATTTTATCCTCTGTTGTCTCCTTCTCCTCCTGCCCTCAATCTTTCCCAGGATCAGGGTCTTTTCTAGAGTCAGTTCTTCACATCAGGGGGCCAAAGTATTGGAGTTTCAGCTTCAGCATCAGTCCTTCCAATGAATATTCAAGACTGATCTCCTTTAGGATGGACTGCTTGGATCTCCTTGCAGTCCAAGAGGCTCTCAAGAGTCTTCTCCAACACCACAGTTTAAAGGCATCAATGCCAGGTCAGTGGCTTTCTGCTAATCCCAGGAATATCTTGGCTTTGAAAGCACTGGTCCGTTTGCCAAAAAGGCAGACATTTCAAACACTGGAGATGCCAATGATCTTGCATCACAGAGACAGATCCGCTGGCATGTGGTGTGCACGTTGGGTGTGGGCGTTCAAAGGGCCTGGGGTCCAAAGTCCCAGGGCCAAGGACTCATTGATGAGCTAAGTGTCTGCCCTTATCCACACTAAACCCAGCAAGCAGTGCGTTCCCAATTCACCAAGGTTCACCCTTCTGCAGTGATACTCGGCGCTGTGGGCCACACGGGCGACACAGGGCTGGGGAAGAGCCAGGAGGGCCGGGGGCTGGGAGAGGCTCAGAAGGCAAACCTGGAGAGGCCCTGACTGGTCTGTTGCCCCTGTGCGGGCAGCCACACCTCACCCAGCCCCGGGGTGCAGAGCGGGCTACGCAGACCACCGTCGCCAAAACCCAGGAGCTTTCAAAACAAAGCTGGAAATTTAGGGTTTGGGGTAGCCTCCCCCAGTTTATAAATGCAAGCAAGTAATTCAAACCTGTGGCCCAAACAGGGGCCACCGATTTGCAATCCCAGGTCGCAGTAAATGTCCAGCCCACACTCCTGCCTGTCAGTGGGAGAGGGCCACCAGCATTTCCTGAGCACCTACTGCTTACCAGGCACCTTCAATGCCTTCCACTCCACTAATCTCCCAACTGTCTGTGAGGGAGTGGCTGGCCCTGGCTTGGTCCTCGCTGGGCCAGCGTCTATCAGACATGAAGGCATCTGATATACGCCAACCATGAGCCCTGAAGGCAGGACTGAATCATTTCTACCTGGTCTTCACTCACTCTGCCCAGCTACATCCTATCCACCTTCAAGCCTCAGCTTGCTGGCAGCCTCTTCCAGGAAGCCTTCCTGGGCGCTCCCCACCCATTCCAGGCTCCCTTCTGCCCAGCTCGCATCCCACTGCTGCTGCTGCTGCTGCTACGTCGTTTCAGTCATGCCCTATCACCACCTCTTTCCTGACTATCTGCCCACTCCAGTGATAGCTCGGCTCCTGCACATAGTAGGTGTTTACATTTGAGAAGCTGCACGATGAGGGCCAGTCTGTTGTTTCAGACCCCAGCTCAGCCCTAGGAAGCTGTGTAACTGCTCCAGGCCTCAGTTTCCATCCGTGAAATGGGGCCTGATACACCCCCAAAGAGAGACGGAGACGGTAATGACCACGCAGGACAACGTCTATCACACCGCAAGCGCTCAGTAAGCACTAGCTTCCAGCTTCTACCAAACAGAGGGAGGCATGTATGTTTCCAAACCCTGTTCTCCTTCCATCACCCCACCCAGAGACCAGGCAAGGTTTAAAAAACACACACCTCTCCTGATTGGAATGACAAATGCATGAAAAGGAGGAAAGAGAATCAGAAACTAAAACCTCAGACGTCTCACAAAGGGCCTGCCGTTTACACCCCAGGCTGAGTGCAAAGGTTCCATCCTTGATTTTTTAAAAAATCTTTTTCTTCCTACGGGTTTCACTTATTTATTTATTTATTCCCAGGCTCTTTCCCCTCCAAAAAAGGCTTTTAGGCAGCTTTTTTTTTCCCTTTCCCCTTTTGACATTATTAAGAAAACAGAACTTTGAAAGCAGGCTGCTTTTTAAAGAGCAAGGTTACCCTCAAGGGAAAACAGATCTGAAGACAAAAAGGCTTCTTGCTCCATGCGGGGCACTGGGGCGGGAGTGGGGAGCACGATGGGGTGCAGGACTCTCCCCGGGGGCTGACCTGCTGGGGGTTCAGCGAAGATCGAAGACCCCACGGCAGGCGAGCCGCAGCCCTCGGAACACCTGACAACTCCACTCTGGAACGTTTTTCCGAGCGGGTCCTCTCACCATGGCAGACACCCCTGCCAGCGACGAGGGCTTTCACACCACATATACCCACGACCTGGTTTTCCCGGAGAACAAAAGGACGGGGGAAGAGCTTCCAGCGGGCCGTCTGAACCAAGATCAAAGAGAAAACCCCAGCAAAAGGCACATGCCCACCCCCAGCTCCCCAGCTAAAAGAAGAACTTGGAAATGGCAGGAAAGCTGTCTCAATTTGGCGCACTTAACCAGCCCGTTTCAAGACGTGCCCACTTGCAGTTATGACGGATCCTACTCGAGGAAACGGAGTCGTCCTCAGAGTCCCCAGGAAAGACAAAGAAGGATAAAGGAGGGAGTGTTCCCACATGAGTCCACGGACCCCAGACCCCTGCCACCCCAGCCCCCAGACCCTAACCCCTGTCCCTCCCACCCCAACCCCCCAGANGAGATGTGTATAAGAGACAGACACACCCCCCAGACCCTTGTCCTCCCACCCCACCCCCATAGGCTGGGGAGGGAGAGTCAGGGTTAACTCTGTGTGTGTTAGAAGGCCCCAACAAAATCTCTGTGAAACAAAGCCCTCCATCCACAGGGTCACATGACTGATATGTGCGACTTAGCACCCACACATGCTTCCCCGGGGAAGGGAGAGCTTTGCATGACTCTCCACCAACTCTCTGCACTCAGAGAGATCACTTCTTCACAGAAGTTACACAGTTTATCGGAATAACTAAGTTCATCAGCCACGAAGGTCTTCCTAACAGAGCAGCTCTTCTAAAAATAAATGAAGTTGTATTTCACGTGGGGAGCTCACAGCTCAGTGGAGAGTCTACAGGGCCCAAATAAGACCTTAACAAGCACGATGACGCCCCCAGACTTGACCCCCCTGCCCAACAGCCAAAGACCAGGTCGTAATTCAAAGACCGGACGTCGTAATTCAAGAGGATGAGCTACTTCCGCCGTATCCTCCTGTAAAGGCCTTGATACAGGAGGCCCGACCCTTCCCGGGAAGTCAAGCCTCCAGCCTCCAGCTCCAGGATTCTCGGGATTGCCACGGGCGGATGCCTGCATGCTGTCCAGGGTTAAAGGCGGGGAGCGCTAACAGTCCCAGAGACAGCCGCTGCCCTTCCCGACCCAGACATAGGGAAAGAGACTTTCAGCCATCCACGCGGCAAAACGTACGACCAAGAGCCTCTTAACCTTTCAAGTGGCGGACCTGGTTTGTTTTTACTGAGGAAGACAAGCTGGCCCCGTCTCGGGGATGTCAGCCCAACGTAGCGAGCTCGCAGTATTTATGTGCATTTAACCTGCTATAAATTCTCAGCGTAGGATGAGCATCTGACAAGACCCCGGGAATAAGAAAGCGCCGTGACTCCTGCCCGCATCGTGAGGATCACTCAGCCTGAACAGTCTGATCGATGGGGTTTGCTCTGTTGCAGTACAAACCTCCATGTCATTTCTCAAGATGAAATAAGTTGACAGGCGAAAAGAAATATGTGAGCATTTCAATAAGGCAAAGCCCAGCAGAGGTCAACAGGCGTAGCTGACCCCACAGCAAGAGCCCGCAGCTAAAAAGCGGTCCTGTTCAGCCAGCCTCTGGTTTTACAGCGGTCGAGCTAATGACCGCTGGTGGCCAACGGGGCCGGCTGGTCCTGGGGGGAGGCTGGTGTGGGCGCAAACACGTGGGAGGGTGTGTCTTGGCTGCTTCCGCCCAACCGCCTGGCTCAGCCCCTGGCACGGAGAAAACTCTCGAGGAACAAATGGACAATTAATTAAGTGCAATGCATATGATGGTGTTGAGTTTGGCTTTTTTTTTTTAAGAATTTTTTTTTTTCAATGAGGACCATTTTTTAAAGTCTTCCTTAAATTTGCTGCAATACTGCTTCTGTTTTATGTTTTCTTTTTTTGGCCACAAGGCACGTGTGATCTCCACTCCCTGATCAGGGATTGAATCCGCACCCTCCCCTCCTTGCAGCGGAAAGTGAAGTCTTAACCCACTGGACCACAAGGGAAGTACTGTGATGGTGCTGGCTTTTTAAAAGCAGTTTCCAAAATATGACAGGGTGATATTTATGCAAAATACGGAATCAGAAAACTCAAAGCTGAGAATTTCCTGGCGGTCCAGTGGTTAGGACTCCAGGTTTCCACTGTAGAGAGGCACAGGTTCCATCCTTGGTTGGGGAAACCAAGATCCTGCATGCTCCACAGCACAGCTAAAAAAAGACAAAAAAAAAAACTGAAAAATTCATTTGTAAAAAAGAAAACTCAAAGCTATGCATCTCTATTGTGCGCAATTAATTCACAGGAAAAGGAACAAAAGGATGTGCGCCAGCACGGCAAGAAAAGCATCCCCTTGAGAGGGCCGCGACACAAGGACAGGAGGAGGCTACGGGGGCTCTGGCACGACAGCGCTCACATCGTGAAAGTTAAAGCTAAAAGAAGGGACCGCAAACGGATGCTCTGTGGCAGAGACTCAGGAGGCGACAGCAGTTCTACAGGGAAGGAGACCAAAGGCCCATCAGAGGAGGCGAGGCTGCCCGTGATGCTGATTCTAGGGCCAAGACTGTAGGCGAAAGGCCCCAGTGTGTGGGAGAGAGCAAAGAAGAAAGAAGCCGCAACCACGATGTGGGACTTAGAACCAGCCTCTGCAGCGGCGGGATCTCGGGTCCTGCCCTTGGGGCGACCGGGGACCGCGTCTCACCAGGATGGCCAGTCAGCCTCCCGCAGACCCTCTCTTAGCCTCTTCCCACCCCAAGTCAGCCTCTCCACTTCTGCAGGTGACCATCCATCTGCACTCCACTTCCTCTCCTCTCCAGCATCCATGTGCCTGTCCTCTGGTGAAGCAGGACTCAAGTATTCTAGATCTCAGCCAGCGGGTACGCTGACTCCCCAGAACACAGTCAGGGAGGCGACTGGCCCAATGAGAGCCAACAGCTGTTGGGTTGAAGAAAACTTCCCTAGGAATGCAGAATGATGGGCACTCTTTCACCTTGGCCTTGACCTAGAGAGGATGTAGGTGGAAGCCGCCCCCATCATCTTACCACTACTCAGACACTGCAATGAAGGCACTGGGTCCGCAGAGCTAAGGGAACAGAGTTGAGCCATGCCATCTGTCTGCTGGATCAAGCCTTACCTGAGGCTGGTGACCTCAAGGCCTTTCTATCAAATGCACCAGTGAGTTCCATTTATTCTTAATCCGCTTTCAGTTGGATTCTCTCTCATTTGCATGCTGTCTGGCTGTCACTCCCTGATAAAGGGCAGCCCAGAACTCCCACTGGCTCCAGGATAACCAAACCCCTGAGAGTGGTACCCAAAGATCCTGGTAAATGAACCCCACCCCCTGTCAAAGGGAAGATGCAGTTCCCATGCATCTTCATTTCCCAATGAGGTCATTCCTTTGCCCCAGCTGTTTCACCACCAGAAATGCCCAGCCAACTCCACCTGGGACCCCAGATTCTTCAGGGAAGCATTCTCTGTACCCCCCACCCTGTGGGCAGAGTTAGGGTGCCTCTTCTTGGTTCCCTCAGCTCCCAGCACACGTGACAGCTTCCATCCCTTACCCCCCGAAAAGGAATCGTGGGTGTCCACCGCCCTGTCCCACTGGCCAGGCATTGTTCAAAAGCTGGCACACGACAAATATCCGATAAACATTCATAGAATAAATAAGTGACCATAAATGCGTTTACGCAGGCAAGACGGAGCCGGATAGAGAATGCAGGTAAGAGACGCAAAGTCAGAAGAACTGGAAACAGGCTGTTCTTGCAAAACATTCCACCTCCAGCCACTTAATTGGGTGGAAAAAGAGCGTTTCCATTAAGGCTTACATTAGCCTGGCAGTCGTGGGTCACCAAGAAGCCAATTACTGTGATGCGGCCACACGGAGGGTGAGGACCCAAGAGGAAGGAATTTGCTCTGCAATTAGGGACTTACTGGGACAGGCTGCCTCTGGGGCAACACTCCCAGACCTCGGCCGCTACAGCGCGTTCCCACTGGCCACCTGCTTTCACATCCCAAGCGGGGCCATCAGGAAGGAATGCTCCCCCAGTTCCAGGACCCCAGGTCTTCCCAATACCGAAGCCTGCTTAGGTGCAAACACAGAAAAGGCTGGAGCTCTCAGATCACTCCCTCTGCCCAGAAGCAGTCCTTTTCCTCCCCTGAGCCCTGCGTGATCAGAAAACTGTGAGAACCACAGAAAAAAACGAATTGTCTGTGAGAAGGAGAATAGGAAGAAAGACTTCTAGGTGAGCCTTCAATGTCAGGAGTACCGTATGAACCACCCGGCGAGCAGAAACCAGGACACGGGAGGAGACCCGGGCTTCTTGCTCATAAAAGGATGGCTGATCCTTTAGGGACCAATGATGACTTGACCGTTTTTTCAGACCGAAAGCAAGTGGGTCAACTGATTCAAGTCACCTCTCCGAAAGTATCAGGTAGAAAGTATCCCCCAGGAGCCTGAGACAGGGGATAGGTCCGCAGATGTCTGCTCCTGGTTTCTCCCCGCTCCAGTCCACCCCATCACCCCCGCCTGTCTCTCCAGATGTTATTCTCAAATGCAGGCCCATGGAGTCACTCCTCTGCCCACAGACTGCCCTGGTCCTCCACTGCTCCCAACACAAAACCCAAACCCCTCCTCATGCCGTCCCACCCCCAACAAATGCAGAGCTCGGGACCAGGTGTGGTCAACCCTCCCAGTCTTTGCCAGCAGTGCCCGCCCACCCCCTCCCAGGAGCACCGTGTCCAGTGGCTGAGCCCGGCTGCAAAGCCCACTGCAAACACCCCTTCTTCCATGGTCCTGCTCAGAGGCGCCCTGGCCCAGGGTCGGTGCAGGTGCAGACAGAATAGCAGAGAGAGGGAAGAATTTGGAGAGTCACCACAGAACATCCCGTGACCTTAGGCTTTAAATCCTTCTGCCTTTCACCGTCTCTCCTCTGCAGAGGGGTTAGAACCAGACCTGTCATGACCACTCATTTAACGAGGCAGTGCGTCCGGCTGCAGCCATGCGGTAAATGCTGGGTCTCTCCCGTCCTCGTCCCCTTACCTGCACCTGCGCTGGGCAGCCAGGAGCGCTGAGCATCCTACAGAGTCACCCACTCGACAAGTCTGAGGGCACACCAGGCGCACGCCAGCTCAAGGTCACGCAGCCCAGAGCTCCCAAGTTTACCGATCGAGTGGACGTGCAGATGTCCTGTTTGGTTATGAGCTCCCAGAGGCAGAGGTCAAGTCCAATCACCCCTCTGCCCCCAGAGGTGGGCCCCGCACACAGAGGAGACCCCCTATAGGAGCAGAATCAAAGCAGACCTCATAAAGCCCGTTATCTGCCCGCAGCAAGGTATGAAACATCTCATTAATTAGCGTTCAGGATGACAAGGGGCCACCCACCCCAGGGTCACCAGTTCTTGCAGAATCCAGACGTCACTCCATCCCCCTCACCACACGCCAGGCACATCTCACCTCGAAGATCCTGCACAGCCTGCTCAGGCATCACCACCTCCATCTCTCAGGTCGCTGAGCATTTCAAGCAGACGCTAATTAGGCTGCATTAGAACAAGACTGCAACTCTACAGAAAACATCAGGGTGGCAGGCGGACAGAGCCAGCCACTCAGCCTGACCCGAGCCCCCCACGCCCGTTCTGAAAAGTGCAAAGTGTGAAGGGCCTTCCGAAGTCGGCTAGCACAGCACGGGGCCAGACACCACCCAGAGGACCTGTGCCCAGTCCTCAACACGTGACATGGAGCAGGAAGCTCGGAGCCCCCAGGAGGCTCGAAAGCATTGCTCATCTGACTCGGAGTGACATTCAAACGCAGTTGCGTGCCAGAGGCAGGGGCATCGAGCGGGCCCGGTCAGGTGACATGCCTGGCTGGGGATGTGGAGGGCGCCGGTCTCCCCGGGAACGCCGAGGGCCACCATCACGTAGCAGGCTCTCCTGGGGCCCCTGGGGAATCATGTGCATCCCCCCACCCCTCTGACGANTCCTGCCCTTGGGGCGACCGGGGACCGCGTCTCACCAGGATGGCCAGTCAGCCTCCCGCAGACCCTCTCTTAGCCTCTTCCCACCCCAAGTCAGCCTCTCCACTTCTGCAGGTGACCATCCATCTGCACTCCACTTCCTCTCCTCTCCAGCATCCATGTGCCTGTCCTCTGGTGAAGCAGGACTCAAGTATTCTAGATCTCAGCCAGCGGGTACGCTGACTCCCCAGAACACAGTCAGGGAGGCGACTGGCCCAATGAGAGCCAACAGCTGTTGGGTTGAAGAAAACTTCCCTAGGAATGCAGAATGATGGGCACTCTTTCACCTTGGCCTTGACCTAGAGAGGATGTAGGTGGAAGCCGCCCCCATCATCTTACCACTACTCAGACACTGCAATGAAGGCACTGGGTCCGCAGAGCTAAGGGAACAGAGTTGAGCCATGCCATCTGTCTGCTGGATCAAGCCTTACCTGAGGCTGGTGACCTCAAGGCCTTTCTATCAAATGCACCAGTGAGTTCCATTTATTCTTAATCCGCTTTCAGTTGGATTCTCTCTCATTTGCATGCTGTCTGGCTGTCACTCCCTGATAAAGGGCAGCCCAGAACTCCCACTGGCTCCAGGATAACCAAACCCCTGAGAGTGGTACCCAAAGATCCTGGTAAATGAACCCCACCCCCTGTCAAAGGGAAGATGCAGTTCCCATGCATCTTCATTTCCCAATGAGGTCATTCCTTTGCCCCAGCTGTTTCATCACCAGAAATGCCCAGCCAACTCCACCTGGGACCCCAGATTCTTCAGGGAAGCATTCTCTGTACCCCCCACCCTGTGGGCAGAGTTAGGGTGCCTCTTCTTGGTTCCCTCAGCTCCCAGCACACGTGACAGCTTCCATCCCTTACCCCCCGAAAAGGAATCGTGGGTGTCCACCGCCCTGTCCCACTGGCCAGGCATTGTTCAAAAGCTGGCACACGACAAATATCCGATAAACATTCATAGAATAAATAAGTGACCATAAATGCGTTTACGCAGGCAAGACGGAGCCGGATAGAGAATGCAGGTAAGAGACGCAAAGTCAGAAGAACTGGAAACAGGCTGTTCTTGCAAAACATTCCACCTCCAGCCACTTAATTGGGTGGAAAAAGAGCGTTTCCATTAAGGCTTACATTAGCCTGGCAGTCGTGGGTCACCAAGAAGCCAATTACTGTGATGCGGCCACACGGAGGGTGAGGACCCAAGAGGAAGGAATTTGCTCTGCAATTAGGGACTTACTGGGACAGGCTGCCTCTGGGGCAACACTCCCAGACCTCGGCCGCTACAGCGCGTTCCCACTGGCCACCTGCTTTCACATCCCAAGCGGGGCCATCAGGAAGGAATGCTCCCCCAGTTCCAGGACCCCAGGTCTTCCCAATACCGAAGCCTGCTTAGGTGCAAACACAGAAAAGGCTGGAGCTCTCAGATCACTCCCTCTGCCCAGAAGCAGTCCTTTTCCTCCCCTGAGCCCTGCGTGATCAGAAAACTGTGAGAACCACAGAAAAAAACGAATTGTCTGTGAGAAGGAGAATAGGAAGAAAGACTTCTAGGTGAGCCTTCAATGTCAGGAGTACCGTATGAACCACCCGGCAAGCAGAAACCAGGACACGGGAGGAGACCCGGGCTTCTTGCTCATAAAAGGATGGCTGATCCTTTAGGGACCAATGATGACTTGACCGTTTTTTCAGACCGAAAGCAAGTGGGTCAACTGATTCAAGTCACCTCTCCGAAAGTATCAGGTAGAAAGTATCCCCCAGGAGCCTGAGACAGGGGATAGGTCCGCAGATGTCTGCTCCTGGTTTCTCCCCGCTCCAGTCCACCCCATCACCCCCGCCTGTCTCTCCAGATGTTATTCTCAAATGCAGGCCCATGGAGTCACTCCTCTGCCCACAGACTGCCCTGGTCCTCCACTGCTCCCAACACAAAACCCAAACCCCTCCTCATGCCGTCCCACCCCCAACAAATGCAGAGCTCGGGACCAGGTGTAGTCAACCCTCCCAGTCTTTGCCAGCAGTGCCCGCCCACCCCCTCCCAGGAGCACCGTGTCCAGTGGCTGAGCCCGGCTGCAAAGCCCACTGCAAACACCCCTTCTTCCATGGTCCTGCTCAGAGGCGCCCTGGCCCAGGGTCGGTGCAGGTGCAGACAGAATAGCAGAGAGAGGGAAGAATTTGGAGAGTCACCACAGAACATCCCGTGACCTTAGGCTTTAAATCCTTCTGCCTTTCACCGTCTCTCCTCTGCAGAGGGGTTAGAACCAGACCTGTCATGACCACTCATTTAACGAGGCAGTGCGTCCGGCTGCAGCCATGCGGTAAATGCTGGGTCTCTCCCGTCCTCGTCCCCTTACCTGCACCTGCGCTGGGCAGCCAGGAGCGCTGAGCATCCTACAGAGTCACCCACTCGACAAGTCTGAGGGCACACCAGGCGCACGCCAGCTCAAGGTCACGCAGCCCAGAGCTCCCAAGTTTACCGATCGAGTGGACGTGCAGATGTCCTGTTTGGTTATGAGCTCCCAGAGGCAGAGGTCAAGTCCAATCACCCCTGTGCCCCCAGAGGTGGGCCCCGCACACAGAGGAGACCCCCTATAGGAGCAGAATCAAAGCAGATCTCATAAAGCCCGTTATCTGCCCGCAGCGAGGTATGAAACAGTCTCATTAATTAGCGTTCAGGATGACAAGGGGCCACCCACCCCAGGGTCACCAGTTCTTGCAGAATCCAGACGTCGCTCCATCCCCCTCACCACACGCCAGGCACATCTCACCTCGAAGATCCTGCACAGCCTGCTCAGGTAATCGAGTGGACGTGCAGATGTCCTGTTTGGTTATGTGCTCCCAGAGGCAGAGGTCAAGTCCAATCACCCCTCTGCCCCCAGAGGTGGGCCCCGCACACAGAGGAGACCCCCTATAGGAGCAGAATCAAAGCAGACCTCATAAAGCCCGTTATCTGCCCGCAGCAAGGTATGAAACATCTCATTAATTAGCGTTCAGGATGACAAGGGGCCACCCACCCCAGGGTCACCAGTTCTTGCAGAATCCAGACGTCACTCCATCCCCCTCACCACACGCCAGGCACATCTCACCTCGAAGATCCTGCACAGCCTGCTCAGGCATCACCACCTCCATCTCTCAGGTCGCTGAGCATTTCAAGCAGACGCTAATTAGGCTGCATTAGAACAAGACTGCAACTCTACAGAAAACATCAGGGTGGCAGGCGGACAGAGCCAGCCACTCAGCCTGACCCGAGCCCCCCACGCCCGTTCTGAAAAGTGCAAAGTGTGAAGGGCCTTCCGAAGTCGGCTAGCACAGCACGGGGCCAGACACCACCCAGAGGACCTGTGCCCAGTCCTCAACACGTGACATGGAGCAGGAAGCTCGGAGCCCCCAGGAGGCTCGAAAGCATTGCTCATCTGACTCGGAGTGACATTAAAACGCAGTTGCGTGCCAGAGGCAGGGGCATCGAGCGGGCCCGGTCAGGTGACATGCCTGGCTGGGGATGTGGAGGGCGCCGGTCTCCCCGGGAACGCCGAGGGCCACCATCACGTAGCAGGCTCTCCTGGGGCCCCTGGGGAATCATGTGCATCCCCCCACCCCTCTGACGAACACCCAGACCACACTCCTGAAGCCAGCCTGCCTCGACCCCCAGGGGGCCATCCCGCTTTGCCTCCTGTTTTCTCAGCCCCCTGACTCAAATCCCTGACAGTCACAGCACCCTGGTCACATTCGCCCTAACCTGATGGCAAATCCTGTGAAGTGCACGCTCTGTTCTCTTAATCTGGGGACGGTCCATCTGTCACATTTCCACCAATCAGCCGCGCTGGTTCTAAGTGAGCAGTTGGAAGCGATATCAATCACCGATCATGAAAATCCATCATTAATTAACGATAAAGGAGAGAGAGTCCAGAAGAAGTGGAAGGAGGAAGCAAAGGGGTGAAACCCCAGAAAAACTCAGAATTACAAAAAAAAAAAGGGCACATCTATTTTATGTATATATAGTGGTGAAGTGAAGTGAAGTCGCCTAGTCATGTCCGACTCTTTGCGACCCCAGGGACTGTAGCCTACCAGGCTTCTCAGTCCATGGGGTTTTCCAGGCAAGAGTACTGCAGCGGGGTGCCATTGCCTTCAATATACAGCGGTACGTGTCTGCCTGTCCAAACTCCGCGTGTACCCCTCCCCACCCACTCTGGCAGCCACGCGTTTCTTTCCTGTCTGTGAGCTTGTGTTGTGCCCAGGCTCATCTGTGTCACTGTTTTGGATTCCACATAGAAGTGATGTCATATGTACTGTCTCCGTCTGACTTTCTTCACGGAGAATAATAATCTCTAATCCACCCATGTTGCTGCAAATGGCCTGAAACTAACATAACATTGTAAATCAACTATGTGCAGGCATGCTGAGTCGCTTTAGTCATGTCCGACTCTTTGCAACCCCAGGGACTGTAGCCCGCCAGGCTCCTCTGTCCATGGGATTCTCCAGGCAAGAATACTGGAGTGGGTTGCCATGCCCTCCTCCAGGGGATCTTCCCGACCCAGGGATCAAACCCGAGTCTCTTATGTCTCCGGCATTGGCAGGCAGGTTCTTTACTACTAACGCCACCTGGGAAGCCCACATCAACTATATTTCAATTACAAAAAGAAAAAAAAGCAAGTCTCATGGCCATCTCCCCTTGCGTTTGTCGGCCACGGTCTCGGCCCCCTGGAGATGTGTCCCACCCACTCGGAGATGCCATGAAACCTCAGCGGGACCAGCCCGATGAGGTCAACACACTCCGAGAGAAATGTGCTTTGTAAGAGAAAACAAGAGACGCTGGGGAAGATAAAACTGGTGAAGCAAGTTGGGCTGGTCCCCGAGCCTCGGAACGCATATTAATTAGTCAGATCATTAGTGTCCCATCGTACCCAGGCAAGACCACAGTGTGCTCTGCTGAGAAAACAAGCAGATTAAACCATTAAGTCATTTTAAGAAAAAGAACGGATTCTCTGTGCACCTGCCGCTGGAACAAACGCTCCTGGGGGAAGAGAGCGTGGGCTCCGCGGGCGGGAAACACAGGAAGCACAGCGCCCTCTGGCGGCTCGCGTCCGCCTGCAGCCTGGAGCCCGGCCCCGCTGCGAACCCGCCGCGGGGCAGAGGCGCGCCTTCCAAAGGCGGCCAGTTCTGGGGGTGCTTCAAACCATGCGCCTCTGGGGCTGGCGGCTCCACCCGGAATGGATGCCACTCTGAAGGAGACAAAGTACAAGGGCCTCGAGGACCCACTGTGGTTCCTGGGGTCGGGCATTTGGAGAGAAACTCCAGAGGAGCAAAGCAGGGGGCTACAGGCATGTGGAGATGCCCGCCCTACTAGCCCTGACCAAGCCAGGTCCCTACCCCCGACCCCTCCACCCTGATCTGTTCCCTCCTTTCCTTCCCGGAGTTAACACACTCGACGCTCATGCGCTTCTGTGCTTCTGAATCCGTGACCGTAGCGCCTTCAGGGCAGACGGAAGGCCTGCGGGTCTCCCAGCTCCCTGCACAGGGCCCAGCCCAGAGCAAGCACCAGTGCCACTTGGTGAGCAGTGAATTCATGAATGGATGGAGGTTTCGGGACTCCAGCCTCCCTTTCCGGTTTCTTTTTGGAAGTTGTAGGAGCTATTTTCTGCGAAAGACTGAGGGCAGGAGGAGAAGGGGGCGACAGCGGACGAGATGGTTGGATGGCATCACCCATTCACTGTAACAGGAGTCTGAGCAAACTCTGGGAGGCAGGGAAGGACAAGGAGGCCTGGCGCGCTGCAGGCCATGGGGTTGCAAGGAGTCGGACACGACGCAGGGACTGAACAACAGCATGTCGGCTGAACAATGCCTCCTTCCCCCCAAGGAGGTCCCCGGGAACGGCGACCCTACGCGCAAAAGTGGCTCTGTCCGTGCTATCAAGTGAAAGGTCTCGCGATGAGAGATGATCCCCGATTATCTGGGCAAGCCCAGTGTCATCAGGTCCTTATAAGAGAAACAGGTGGATCCGGGTGAGAAAAAGGCAACGTGACAGTGCAAACAGATGCAGGCCGCTGGCTTTGGAGATGAGGAAGGGGCCACGAGCCAAGGGCCGTGAGCGCCTCCGGAAGCTGGAAGAGGATTCTCCCCTGGAGCCTCCGGAAGGCACCCTGACTTTAGGACTTACGACCCCCAGAGCTCTCAGATATTAAGTCTGTGCTGCCTTAAGCCACCCGATCCGTGGCGATTCATCACAGCAACCAGGAGACACTCATACAGACCTGAGGAGCCCCAGCCACTCCATGTCATTGCGAAAGGGCCCAGGACACCCTCCGGCCGCACCTGCCTTACCGAGCACCTGGCCAAGCACCCAGGACACAACAGTTACTGAAACGGGTCACAGCCTTGGCCACCGGAACAGAACCAACGAGCACGAAGAAGGCATCGGGCCAACGCTGCGGACGAAACCACAGCTGTCCCCCACGTGTGGCCTCACGGGACAGTGCGGCGAGGAGGCTGGCCGCTTGATGGCGAGTGCACTGGCGCGCACTAACTCAGGTGCAAGAAGACCAGGACTGACTCACCACCAGCGAGATCCAAAGTCGCCTCCCCACCAGCGCCTTCTCAGCCCGGCAGCCTTGGGCGAAGGCTAAGTGGCGGTGGGAGGGGCGCGGGTCAGACGGCCCACCGCTCTCCTCCTGCCTGCAACAGCCAGGGATGTGCTAACTGCCAGACCTTTTCGGCCACAGCTGTGCCCCAGAACTCCTCCCAGCCCCGGACCTTTGTGTACCCTCTCTGTCCCCCCAGAGCATCCGGCTTCTCCCTCCTGCCTCCATCCTTCCAGGAATCGGGTCCACCAGGCCCTTGGGCCATTTTCAGACACTGGCAGAGTGCCCGAGCTCTTTCCCCAGGTCATCTTTCAAGTCACTGAAAAAAGCAAATACCAGCCCAGATGTCAGAGTCGTCGCCAGGCCTCCGAACGCAGGCCCAGGGGATCTTCCCAACCCAGGGAGCAATCCCGAGTCTCTTACGTCTCGTACCATCTAGAGTACACCTGCATCAGAGCACATTCAGAAGCCAGTGGAGGAAAGGATGCTCGTCGCAGGAAGTCAGCTGCCTTCTGCTGCATCCAGGCACCTCCCTTGCTTCTCCCAGCATGAGAACACTGGCCAGAGAAAGAGGCGGCGTGGTGGGGATGGGTAGGGAGGAGGAGGACAAGGACTCAATCGGGCGTGAGATCCAGGTGAACTACCCGTCTGGGTGTGTTCTCTCAGCATCGGTTTTCCCGTCAGGAGAAATGGGGACACAGCCTTAAGTGAGGGCTTCTCTGGAAGGAGGGAGAGCCCCCAGCCAAGTTTCTTCGCCCCTAAAGTGAACGCAAACAAGGCTTGTAGGGCGTGGGGCCAGGACCCAGAGCCGGAGCCTGGGACTCCAATCCAGTGCTCCCGCCGTGCAGCTCTGCCCGACAGCCCCCGGCTTTCAAGCACCCTGTCTGGACACACTCTAGGCTGTGACATGTGGAGACAGGAGGTCATGCTGGCATCTGGCGCATAGGGGCCAAGGATGCTGCTGGACACCTGCTGTGTCTGGGACACTCCCATCCCCATGGGGGGGTCATCCAGGGCAAAACGTGCAGGGTGCTGAGGCGGGGAAACCCTGCTGGAGCCGACTCGGGAACGGCAGAGGGTGGACAGGCGAGGGGTCCCGACACTGCACGGCCGTGCGGCGCCCACAGGGAGTCAGCATCTAAGGACAAGCATGGGTACCCTTCAGCCTCAGGACCGAGGCTGGGCAGGGTCCCAGACCCCAGACCCTCCAGGCCTCAGGGAGCCCCCAGACACCCTCAGCAACCCAGCCGGGGGTCAGAGCGGGCAGCTGGGAGGCAGGCGGGCTGGGCAGTGAGGGATGCTCCCCCATCCCACACCCCCTTCCTTCCTAAGGGGCGAGGACCTAGCGGGGGTCCTAGCCATCCTGCGCCACAGGCTGGGATCTGCCGGCCCTGGTCCTTGCTCCCCAGGGCTGCAGGCAGCTCAGCCGGCTACTTGCCCGAGGCCCTGGCCACCCACCTCTGGTTGCCCTGGCAACCGGGCACCCTCCCTCCCCAAGGAAGCCACGGGCTCTGGCAGGGTGGGTGCTCTGGACTCTGCTGACAGCTGGGGGCAGGCAAGGACAGGCGGACCAGCCAAGTGTGAGCCAACATCCTGAACGGCCTGGACAGCTGCTGCCCAGAGGCTCCGCTGGCCCTAGCCCAAGGATCGCAGCACTAAGGGACGTTCCTCTGCCGGCCTGGCTCACCCAGGTCCACAGAACAGACCGTGGAGCTCCAAACTGGAGCCTATCCTAAGGCGGCCAGGCTTCCTTCAGCCCATCTGCTGGAAGCCTGGCCCCAGCTTTAGATGACCAACCCCTTCTTAGACTTCCGGGAGCCCTCCCTGGCAGCCCACTCCAGCGTCCCCGGGGTGACTGGCACAGCAGCCCGCTTCACTCCTGACCCGAAGTCATCACACTGTTGTTATTTTATGTTTTAGTAAACAGTCTGTCTCAGAAACCCTCCTACACTGTTGGCGGGAATGTAAATTGGAGCCCCTATGAAGGCCACTATGAAGAACAGTGTGGAGATTCCTCTAAAAACCAGAAACAGAGCTTCCCCATGATCCAGTCTCCTGGGCAAATATATCCAGACAAAACTGTAATTCAAAAGGACACACGCGCCCCAAAGTTCACAGTAGCCCAGACACAGAATCAACCTGTCCACCCACAGATGAACAGATAAAGTTGTGGCACGTGCATACAATGGGACACTGCTCAGCCATAAAAATGAACGAGACGATGCCATTTGCTGCAACACGGACGGACCCAGAGAGTGTCACACCGAGTGAAGTGTGTCAGAAAGAGAAAGACAAGGCCCATGTGGTGTCGCTCACACGTGGAATCTGGAGCAGCACAAACGAACCTACCGACGACCGAGAAACAGGCTCAGGGATGGAGATATGGAGAGAACAGGCTCAGGGATGGAGAGAACAGGCTCAGGGCTGCAAAGGAGGAGGGGAAGTGGAGGGGGGAGGTGGGGGAGGGCTAAGGGCTGCAAAGGAGGAGGGGAGGTGGAGGGGGGAGGTGGGGGAGGCCTCAGGCTGTCTCTTATACACATCTAGATGTGTATAAGAGACAGGTCCTCAACACGTGACATGGAGCAGGAAGCTCGGAGCCCCCAGGAGGCTCGAAAGCATTGCTCATCTGACTCGGAGTGACATTCAAACGCAGTTGCGTGCCAGAGGCAGGGGCATCGAGCGGGCCCGGTCAGGTGACATGCCTGGCTGGGGATGTGGAGGGCGCCGGTCTCCCCGGGAACGCCGAGGGCCACCATCACGTAGCAGGCTCTCCTGGGGCCCCTGGGGAATCATGTGCATCCCCCCACCCCTCTGACGAACACCCAGACCACACTCCTGAAGCCAGCCTGCCTCGACCCCCAGGGGGCCATCCCGCTTTGCCTCCTGTTTTCTCAGCCCCCTGACTCAAGTCCCTGACAGTCACAGCACCCTGGTCACATTCGCCCTAACCTGATGGCAAATCCTGTGAAGTGCACGCTCTGTTCTCTTAATCTGGGGACGGTCCATCTGTCACATTTCCACCAATCAGCCGCGCTGGTTCTAAGTGAGCAGTTGGAAGCGATATCAATCACCGATCATGAAAATCCATCATTAATTAACGATAAAGGAGAGAGAGTCCAGAAGAAGTGGAAGGAGGAAGCAAAGGGGTGAAACCCCAGAAAAACTCAGAATTACAAAAAAAAAAAGGGCACATCTATTTTATGTATATATAGTGGTGAAGTGAAGTGAAGTCGCCTAGTCATGTCCGACTCTTTGCGACCCCAGGGACTGTAGCCTACCAGGCTTCTCAGTCCATGGGGTTTTCCAGGCAAGAGTACTGCAGCGGGGTGCCATTGCCTTCAATATACAGCGGTACGTGTCTGCCTGTCCAAACTCCGCGTGTACCCCTCCCCACCCACTCTGGCAGCCACGCGTTTCTTTCCTGTCTGTGAGCTTGTGTTGTGCCCAGGCTCATCTGTGTCACTGTTTTGGATTCCACATAGAAGTGATGTCATATGTACTGTCTCCGTCTGACTTTCTTCACGGAGAATAATAATCTCTAATCCACCCATGTTGCTGCAAATGGCCTGAAACTAACATAACATTGTAAATCAACTATGTGCAGGCATGCTGAGTCGCTTTAGTCATGTCCGACTCTTTGCAACCCCAGGGACTGTAGCCCGCCAGGCTCCTCTGTCCATGGGATTCTCCAGGCAAGAATACTGGAGTGGGTTGCCATGCCCTCCTCCAGGGGATCTTCCCGACCCAGGGATCAAACCCGAGTCTCTTATGTCTCCGGCATTGGCAGGCAGGTTCTTTACTACTAACGCCACCTGGGAAGCCCACATCAACTATATTTCAANATACTGGAGTGGGTTGCCATGCCCTCCTCCAGGGGATCTTCCCGACCCAGGGATCAAACCCGAGTCTCTTATGTCTCCGGCATTGGCAGGCAGGTTCTTTACTACTAACGCCACCTGGGAAGCCCACATCAACTATATTTCAATTACAAAAAGAAAAAAAAGCAAGTCTCATGGCCATCTCCCCTTGCGTTTGTCGGCCACGGTCTCGGCCCCCTGGAGATGTGTCCCACCCACTCGGAGATGCCATGAAACCTCAGCGGGACCAGCCCGATGAGGTCAACACACTCCGAGAGAAATGCGCTTTGTAAGAGAAAACAAGAGACGCTGGGGAAGATAAAACTGGTGAAGCAAGTTGGGCTGGTCCCCGAGCCTCGGAACGCATATTAATTAGTCAGATCATTAGTGTCCCATCGTACCCAGGCAAGACCACAGTGTGCTCTGCTGAGAAAACAAGCAGATTAAACCATTAAGTCATTTTAAGAAAAAGAACGGATTCTCTGTGCACCTGCCGCTGGAACAAACGCTCCTGGGGGAAGAGAGCGTGGGCTCCGCGGGCGGGAAACACAGGAAGCACAGCGCCCTCTGGCGGCTCGCGTCCGCCTGCAGCCTGGAGCCCGGCCCCGCTGCGAACCCGCCGCGGGGCAGAGGCGCGCCTTCCAAAGGCGGCCAGTTCTGGGGGTGCTTCAAACCATGCGCCTCTGGGGCTGGCGGCTCCACCTGGAATGGATGCCACTCTGAAGGAGACAAAGTACAAGGGCCTCGAGGACCCACTGTGGTTCCTGGGGTCGGGCATTTGGAGAGAAACTCCAGAGGAGCAAAGCAGGGGGCTACAGGCATGTGGAGATGCCCGCCCTACTAGCCCTGACCAAGCCAGGTCCCTACCCCCGACCCCTCCACCCTGATCTGTTCCCTCCTTTCCTTCCCGGAGTTAACACACTCGACGCTCATGCGCTTCTGTGCTTCTGAATCCGTGACCGTAGCGCCTTCAGGGCAGACGGAAGGCCTGCGGGTCTCCCAGCTCCCTGCACAGGGCCCAGCCCAGAGCAAGCACCAGTGCCACTTGGTGAGCAGTGAATTCATGAATGGATGGAGGTTTCGGGACTCCAGCCTCCCTTTCCGGTTTCTTTTTGGAAGTTGTAGGAGCTATTTTCTGCGAAAGACTGAGGGCAGGAGGAGAAGGGGGCGACAGCGGACGAGATGGTTGGATGGCATCACCCATTCACTGTAACAGGAGTCTGAGCAAACTCTGGGAGGCAGGGAAGGACAAGGAGGCCTGGCGCACTGCAGGCCATGGGGTTGCAAGGAGTCGGACACGACGCAGGGACTGAACAACAGCATGTCGGCTGAACAATGCCTCCTTCCCCCCAAGGAGGTCCCCGGGAACGGCGACCCTACGCGCAAAAGTGGCTCTGTCCGTGCTATCAAGTGAAAGGTCTCGCGATGAGAGATGATCCCCGATTATCTGGGCAAGCCCAGTGTCATCAGGTCCTTATAAGAGAAACAGGTGGATCCGGGTGAGAAAAAGGCAACGTGACAGTGCAAACAGATGCAGGCCGCTGGCTTTGGAGATGAGGAAGGGGCCACGAGCCAAGGGCCGTGAGCGCCTCCGGAAGCTGGAAGAGGATTCTCCCCTGGAGCCTCCGGAAGGCACCCTGACTTTAGGACTTACAACCCCCAGAGCTCTCAGATATTAAGTCTGTGCTGCCTTAAGCCACCCGATCCGTGGCGATTCATCACAGCAACCAGGAGACACTCATACAGACCTGAGGAGCCCCAGCCACTCCATGTCATTGCGAAAGGGCCCAGGACACCCTCCGGCCGCACCTGCCTTACCGAGCACCTGGCCAAGCACCCAGGACACAACAGTTACTGAAACGGGTCACAGCCTTGGCCACCGGAACAGAACCAACGAGCACGAAGAAGGCATCGGGCCAACGCTGCGGACGAAACCACAGCTGTCCCCCACGTGTGGNAGGGCTCAGGGCTGCAAAGGAGGAGGGGAGGTGGGGGAGGGCGGGTTGTGACTTTTGCATGGTTGATGCAAACTCTTATGTGTGCATATAACTGAATCACTTTGCTGTCTGGCAGAAATTAACACGTCATCAATCAACTATACTTCGATAAAATATATTTTTAAAATAAAGAACAAATTGTCTATCTCCAGTTTAAACAGACAGTCCTCAAGTCCAGGGGCCTCTGTCTGCACTCTGGAAGCCCAGTTCGGAGTCTGGCACACAGTAGGCCTTCAACAGAAGCCCTCTGAATCTTGAGTAAAACACATATCCTAACCACACCTCCTCTCCCTGAGGCTTGCGGACTCATGAGAAAACGTGTAAGACCCTCAGCTGATGCTCAGCGAGTGCGTTGTGAGGGGACTTCCCGGGTGGCTCAGCGGTTAAGAATCCGCCTGCCAGTGCAGGAGTCACGGGTTCGATCCACGGTCCAAGAAGAACGTGCCGTGGGGCAACCAAGCCTGTGGGTCACGTCTATTGAGCCTTCCCTCCAGTCTGCGAGCCACAACAACTGAGACCAGGAGCCTAGAGTCCGCGCTCCCCAGCAAAGAAGAGCCCCTGCTCACCACAGAGAAAACCCATGCGCACCCACAAAGAGCCGAAAATAAATCAATAAATTAAAATGGCTAAGATGGCAAACTTTTTAAGAAAGTACGCTGTGAGAGTTTTGACGACCTCGTACATGCAGGACAGTCGTGGGCATGGCTGGAGGAAAGGGAAGTGGGCCCTGAGCCTGTCCCAGGACACAGCTTGCTGGGGTCTGCCGGCTTCCTCCCTTTCGGAGGGGTGTTCCCTCCCCTCCCAGGCCTTCTAGGCGGATGAAGACTTGTGTTCCCAAGTGTACGCCAGATTTAAAGGCGTGTCCCACTTCCCCAGCTGCACATGAACTTCTGTTGGGAGGGACTCACTTCATCTCTTGTTCCCCTTTATGTGTCCTTATATGTGTCTGGGACCTTAGAGAGTCAGGGGCTGGGGAAAGGAGGGGTGGTTAGATGAGGTCACCTTTCTTGTAGTGCTTGATTCCATTAAAAAGGAGTTCTGAAACAGTAATAGAAAGCAATCGATGGTAACAACAAGATTAACTTGCCTTTACATGCAGACTTCCTCCCCTTAATAAAAGATGTCTGGATTTTTGTGCGCATGTGCCAGCGTAATCACAATGGAGTTGGGCTCAGTCTCCACCTGCTCATTCACTCTTCCGACAACCACTTTGTGGACGTGCCCTGAAGTCAGGCCTGGCACCAGGAGGGCCGGGTAAGGACTCAGACACAGGCCCTGCCCAGAGGCAGAGGGTCTCAGCATCCAGGACACAGATAATGGAGGTCTATGAAGATGCTGGGGACCCAGGAGGGAACAAGCAGCAGTCCAGGCAGGCTTCCTGGAGGAGGCTGCCTTGGAGTCTAATCTTAAAGGAGCCCAGCCCATGAGGCAGAGAGAGAGGGTGCCAGTCTCCATCCCCACGTTCCCAGGAGGCAGGGGAAGTGTGTTCTTTCACCCTGGGTCATCCTGCAGCAGGAGGTTGGCTAACAAGCCAGGAAGAGAGGTGATGCTTCTGACCCCCTGCTCAGCAAACTGCCAGCTCTCCACCCTCGAGTTCCCTTCTCTTGTTCCATCCCATGCCCACCCTGAAGTCCCCCCAACCCAGAAAGGCCTGCAGGGTGGGGGTGGAGACTATGGCCTGCGCCAGGGAGGAAGGAAGTCTGACTCTATCGAGGAGGGCCTGCCCGCCCCCACACCCTCATATATGAGCTCACACTGGCTTCTGGGGAGACAGCCAGCTGGGGGAACGGGGCAGGGGGCCACTACAGACCAGGGAATGGAAGCCCAGCAAGCAGGTGACCTGGCCAAGGAGGAAGCTAAATTCCTAGTGGAACCCAGCTACCCAGCTACGACATCCTCGGCACAAAGTAGCAGCCGTGGGCAAGTGGCAGACACATCTTGGGAAGGTCTTTACACTGTTGGATCCCGCAGGCAGGCACTTAGCTGGGAGGAGAGGCGGGGGCCGAGCAGGGGTTGGCAGTGACACGGGAGAGCCAGCAGCCGCCTGGCTCCCCCGGGTCTTGCTCTGGGCGGGCGGGGTGGCTGCAGGGCTCCTCGACAAAGCAAGCGGGCTGCCTCGGTCACTGTCACTTTGCCGACGGGGAAGATAAAGCCGAGGGCCCACAGGTAGTAGGAAACGAAGCTGGGATCTGGCCTGCCAGTCCCACCAGCTGAGCAGCCAGGAGAGATCCACATTCACTGACTTGAGCCCCAGCATAACCTCTGTGTCCTCACAGTCAGCCTCATCAGCAGAAAGGATAGGACAAAGCACACTGGTGGCGAGCGCCATTCCATAAAAGTCCTCTGAGTGCAAAGGCAGAGCGGGGCTGCTGATCAGCAGGCTCGGAAAGGTGAGCGCTGGGGGCACATGGCCACAGAGCCACAGCAAAGGGGGGCTCTCTACCCAGGTTCCCGAGCTTTCAGAGCCTGGGGACCCCTTTTCTAACAGAAAACCTAACAGACTACCTCCTACTCCTTGCATCAATCGTTGTTACTTTTTCAGACAGAGAGAATATTCCAGCACAACTTTCAACTTTTTCAAGTCCAACAGAACCGAGAAAGACTGGAAACCAGCAGTATTTACTGAGCAAGATTGCTATTTATTTGATCCCCATCATTATTTCCCCATGTGAGTTCCACAGACAAGGCCGCTCACAGGTCTTGTATGAATTTAGGCTCAAGGAAGTGGAGGAAATACTGGGTGAAGCAGAGATAACCAGGAGGTTTTTCTTTCTTCTGCAGGACTTCTCAGAGCCTTGACTGTGCCTGTGTACCTTGTGATACCCCTGGGGGGAGGGTGGAGAGCTCAGTAATCCACCCCCTCGGGAAGAAAAGGCAAGTGACACAAAGCCCATCACAGCCCCAGGAAGGTGGACAGGGTCTGACCCCCCCACCAGCTGTGTCCTCCCAGCTCCTCCTGGGAAGGGCCACCTGGCCTGGCTCTCTGCCTTTTATCACCAAGTCTAAGTAAAATGGGGGCTTCCCTGTGGCTCAGCTAGTAAAGAACCCGCTGGCAATGTAGGAGACCTGGGTTCAATCCTTGGGTTGGGAAGATCCCCTGGAGAAGGGAAAGGCTCCCCACTCCTGTATTCTGGCCTGGAGAATCCACGGACTGTATAGTCCATGGGGTCGCAAAGAGTCAGACACGACTGAGCGACTTTCACTATTGTCCCAGAAGAACGGCTTTAGAGAGTAAACTAGGATCCTCCCTGCATTCAGCTTCCTTAAACCCCGCCCTCAATGGCTGGTTTCCCCCTAGAATCACCCTAACACAGCTATGCAAATGGTCGAGGCAAAACCCGGTCTGTGGACTTCTCTCATGGCCCAGTGAGGCGGTAGTTATTCAAATGCTCCTGGGCCTCTGACCCCAAGACAGCTGTCAACACAAGGCACACAGGTTGGATCCCTGATCTGAGACGGTCCTCCATGCTGTGGGGCAACCCCACCCAGGCACCACATCTGCTGAACCTGAGCTCTAGAGCCCTCGAGCCACAGCCCCTGGCCCGAGCCCCGCAGCAGAGAAGCCACCACAACGAGAAGCCGCGCTCGGGACTCGCGAGCAGGGCCCGCTCGCGGCAACCAGAGAGAGCCCACACGTGGCAACCAGAGAGAGCCCGCTCGCGGCAATGAAGACCCAGTAGAGCCAAAA
This sequence comes from Oreotragus oreotragus, assembly GCA_006410675.1. Classification (NCBI taxonomy): domain Eukaryota; kingdom Metazoa; phylum Chordata; class Mammalia; order Artiodactyla; family Bovidae; genus Oreotragus; species Oreotragus oreotragus. The sequence goes on along the minus strand of SJYX01017588.1, from coordinate 178,411 downwards.
ATCAAGTAATTAATGTTGAAATTGATCTGAGACCTCCCTGGGGGAAGGGGTATCTTGGTCACCTGCAGAGCTGGACACCGATGACCCTTTCTTTAAGGACCCTCCGGGAAAAGGCCAGGGAAGACGTGAATTCCTTATTTCATCAGCGGGGAAGGAGCATGTGTGGGAAGCGTCTCGGTGTCTGTGGCCCAGGAGTATTTTGATAACCATCATCTCACTCTGTCCCCAGAAAGGTCCCGGGGAGATGGCCTTCAAGCCTCGAGCTGAGGTTAGGAGCTCCCACCAAACTTCAGACTCCTGTTCCCATTTGCTGTGTGACCTTGGGTGGGTTAGTCAGCCTTTCTGCGCTTCAGTTCTGCTGTAAAATAAAACTGCTATGCAGATTGCATGAGAGAAAGCACATTAAGAGACGGGGACAGCTCCTGGGCCCCAAAGATCTCGGCACACATCAGCTGCACCGATGTCCCCCATTTCAGCTTCAGCAATCAGTACTAATCAGGGCAGAGCTGGGCTCACCCTCAGACTGCCCAACCCCCAGACTGCCCCCTCCACTGATGCTGCCTCTGAAGAAAAGGCAGACCGAATCTCTCATCCAGTGGGGACAAGAGGCCCCAGATACTGGCCCCAAACCACCAGTTTAAAGAGAAGACAGAATCAAAAGAGAAAGAGAAAATCCATCGTTATCATTAAAGAGAAATTAATCACCTTCAAGAGCCCTAAAAATTTTTAATTGCTACTTGTTCCCGACAATGCTCCCAACACCACCCCTCTATCAAGACCCAAAGACCCACATCGCCCACTGGAGCTATGCAAACTTCCCAACAGGCTTCATTCTGCAAATCAGGCACCGGTCCACCTGGGCCGAGGGGCTACGAGAGGCCTCTGTTCCCACCAACCTCATACCACATCCTCACCACCTTCCTGGGGAAGGTCGAAGAACCAGCCCAGGGTCCATTCTGGGATGAATGACCCTCCACCATAAAGCAGAGAAGGAATGAGGGCTGGCCTGGGCATGGCTTCTGCTGAAAATGACGGGAAAGGAAACAGAGAGCAGGACTTCCCTGGGGGTCCAGTGGCTGAGACTCCGTGCTCCTAACACAGGGGGCCCGGGTTCGATCCCTGGTCGGGGAACTAAATCCACGTGCCACAAGGAAGATCAAAGATCCCAAGTGCAGAAATGAAGACCTGGTGCAGCCAAATAAGTGAATAAAAAATATTTAAAGGAAAAAAAGGAAACAGGGAGGACTCACTGGTGAAGCAGGCGTGATCGGAGGAGGGGTGAGATGTGCAGGCGGGCTTGAGGCCAGTGGGGACTCGGTGGGGAGACGGGCGAGACACACACCACGGTCACGCGGGGGCCCCATCAAGGATGCTGATGTGACTTGCAATTCCAGGGAAAGGCCCCTTTCAGGCGACTTTGAGGAAGGCCACAGGGGACCGAGCTGCCGGGAGGATGGAGTCGTTCTCATACGATAGGACTCTGCTAACCACAAAGTCTTATTTCTATCTCTGCTGCCAACGACTTCATGGGCAGGCAAACTACTCCCCAGGAAAAAAAAAAAAGAAAAGAAAGAAACCACAAGAAGAAGGAAGGAAGGGAGTATCCATTCCTGTGTGTGACTTAAGACGGGTTTGGCTCAGCAAAGAGCTTAGCAATAGACTCTGGCCTCCAATGTGCCTTCGAGCTCAGCCCGGCTGCCC
>SJYX01017588.1:157690-175099 GCA_006410675.1 Oreotragus oreotragus | reverse complement strand
CCAGTTTAAAGAGAAGACAGAATCAAAAGAGAAAGAGAAAATCCATCGTTATCATTAAAGAGAAATTAATCACCTTCAAGAGCCCTAAAAATTTTTAATTGCTACTTGTTCCCGACAATGCTCCCAACACCACCCCTCTATCAAGACCCAAAGACCCACATCGCCCACTGGAGCTATGCAAACTTCCCAACAGGCTTCATTCCGCAAATCAGGCACCGGTCCACCTGGGCTGAGGGGCTACGAGAGGCCCCTGTTCCCACCAACCTCATACCACATCCTCACCACCTTCCTGGGGAAGGTCGAAGAACCAGCCCAGGGTCCATTCTGGGATGAATGACCCTCCACCATAAAGCAGAGAAGGAATGAGGGCTGGCCTGGGCATGGCTTCTGCTGAAAATGACGGGAAAGGAAACAGAGAGCAGGACTTCCCTGGGGGTCCAGTGGCTGAGACTCCGTGCTCCCAACACAGGGGGCCCGGGTTCGATCCCTGGTCGGGGAACTAAATCCACGTGCCACAAGGAAGATCAAAGATCCCAAGTGCAGAAATGAAGACCTGGTGCAGCCAAATAAGTGAATAAAAAATATTTAAAGGAAAAAAAGGAAACAGGGAGGACTCACTGGTGAAGCAGGCGTGATCGGAGGAGGGGTGAGATGTGCAGGCGGGCTTGAGGCCAGTGGGGACTCGGTGGGGAGACGGGCGAGACACACACCACGGTCACGCGGGGGCCCCATCAAGGATGCTGATGTGACTTGCAATTCCAGGGAAAGGCCCCTTTCAGGCGACTTTGAGGAAGGCCACAGGGGACCGAGCTGCCGGGAGGATGGAGTCGTTCTCATACGATAGGACTCTGCTAACCACAAAGTCTTATTTCTATCTCTGCTGCCAACGACTTCATGGGCAGGCAAACTACTCCCCAGGAAAAAAAAAAAAAAAAAGAAAGAAACCACAAGAAGAAGGAAGGAAGGGAGTATCCATTCCTGTGTGTGACTTAAGACGGGTTTGGCTCAGCAAAGAGCTTAGCAATAGACTCTGGCCTCCAATGTGCCTTCGAGCTCAGCCCGGCTGCCCGGCAGGTGGACGGGAGGGTCCCCGAGGGGGCTCGGCCCGGGTGCCTGGCCCAACACCAAGCAGAACGCAGAGCGCAGGCCCACACACCCCACGGTGCCCGCCCTGGACGCTGGCCGCCTCAGGAGGGCCGGCGCTAATGAGAACACTTGCCACCCCGTTTCCACGACAACAGAAATCAAATGCCAGAAACAAAGCCGGAGCAGGAGCTGGGGCCGCTCAAGCTGGCGGGTTGCTTCCTAGGGTACGGGCTTCTCAGGGTGGGGGACCAAGGAAGACGCTAGCGTTGGGGGCGGGGGGCAGAACCATGCCCGCCTTTGCCCCAAACTCCCCCTCAATTTAGCCACGGGACGCACTGCCCGGCCTCAAGCCTGGACCAGTCACCTACCAGCTGGGCAACCACGGCCGGCCACCTGTCTGTGCTTGTTCCCTCATCCATAAAGTGGGACTGACAACAGGCTTGGCAGAATAAATTTATCTATTTTCTGGTAGGATGTGCTACTCACTCTTTTTTATTTATCCTATTGGAAGTGCAGAGTCTCAACCACTGAGCCACCAGGCAAGTCTGGCTATTCACTGAGTATACGAAGTACATCAAGGCTGTACATGGTCACTCTGCTTATTTAACTTCTACGCAGAGAACATCATGCCAATGCCGGACTGGATAAGTGAAAGCTGGAATCAAGATTGCCGGGAGAAATACCAACAATCTCAGATATGCCAGATGATACCAGTCTAATGGCAGAAAGGGAAGAGGAACTAAAGAGCCTCTTGATCAGGGTGAAAGAGGAGAGTGAAAAAGATGAGGAAACAGTGGCAGACTTTATTTCTTGGGCTCCGAAATCACTGCAGACAGTGACTGCACCCATGAAATTAAAAGACATTTGCTCCTTGGGAAAACAGCTATGACAAACCTAGACAGTGTATTAAAAAGCAGAGACACCACTTTGCCAACAAAGCTCTGTCTAGTCAAAGCTATGGTTTTTCTAGTAGTCATGTACGGATGTGAGAGTTGGACCGTAAAGAAGGCTGAGTGCTGAAGAATTGATGCTTTTAAACCATAATGCTGGAGAAGACTCTTGAGAGTCCCTTGGACTGCAAGGAGATCAAACCAGTCAGTCTTAAAGGAAATCAACCCTGAATATTCATTGGAAGGACTGATACTGAAGCTGATGCTCCAATACTTTGGCCACCTGATGGGAAGAGCTGACTCACTGGAAAAGACTCTGATGCTGGGAAAGATTGAAGGCAGGAAGAGAAGGGGGCGAGAGAGGATGAGATGGTTAGATAGTATCACCGACTCAACGGACATGAGTTTGAGCAGGCTCTGGCAGTTGGTGATGGACAGGGAAGCCTGGCATGCTACAGTCCATGGGGTCACAAAGAGTTGGACTGAACAAGAAAGCAACCTCCCAACTCTGGAAGGAAACACATGCTTGCTGTACATGCGGCCTGACTGACCCATCAATTCCCAAGTTTGCTCAAGCGGGGAGCCCAACAGGGACACTGGTGCCTGGGGTGGGCCCTCTGCGGGCAGGGGCTTTGGGGCTGCAGGCGGTCACAGGACAGGGCTGCCTGGGGGGCCCACCCCAGCCCAGGCTGAGCCAGCAGCAGCACAGGATCCCCCAGACTTGGTGCAAACCAAGGGTCATCCAGAGTCAAGACCCGGGTCCCCAGACAGCCAGGAACCCAAGGCCGATACAGTCCCAAAGCTGGTCGTGGTCTAATGGTTGTTCTACTTGGGGCCCCGCTGAAGGAGCCTGTCAAGGGTGAATTGCATTTCCCCCAAAATGCATTTGTTGGAGTCCTAGCCCCCAGGACCTCAGAAGATGACTGAATTTAGAGAGAGGGCCTTTAAAGGAGAGCTGAAGGTTAAACGTGGCCTGGGAAGGAGAGGCGATGGGGACACGGGCACACACGGGGCTGCCCACGGGAGGACACAGGGCGGACCCCAGCCCGAAGCCAAGGAGAGAAAGCAGTCCTGCCAGCACAGCCAGCCCCCCGGGCTGCGAGCCGACAGGCGGCTGCTGCTGGAGCGTCCTCTGTTGTGGGGGCCCGAGGGCACACCTCTCCAGCTGCAGCAGGGCCGGGGCCTCCTGTGGGCGCTCAGAAAGGAAGGCCCTGGCCCACCCTGGACAGAAGGGCCACGTCCGAGGGCACCATTGCCCCACGGAGGCCTGCACCCAGAGACCCTCCAGGTCTGCCAGCTCCGCCACGCAGATGCCGGGAGCCGGTGCTCAGCTCCTGGAGGGCAAGAGTCACAAAGCATCAGTCACGAAAGGAGAACGGCCCAGGTTCAGCACAGCAAACAGCTGTGCGCGTGAAAAATAACGGAAGAGTCGGGAGCCCCACGGTGTCATCTCAAAGGGGCAGGTTTAGGCAACTCGAATTGAAGGGCAGCTCACCTTTCACTTGTTCACCATCTGTGCAGCCAGGGCCTCCTGCCTGCCAGGCGCTGGGGATCCATGACGCTGGCCAGGCCGGTGAAGCCCGCTCCCCGTGTGCCGATTTTAGAATAAAACCAGGGCTACATTCATTCTTTCATCTGACTCTCCTCACGCTCCCTAAGGTGGCCAGAAAGAGTTCTCATCACCATTCCCAGTTCAGTTCAGTTCAGTCGCTCAGTCATGTCCGACTCTTTGCGACCCCATGAATCGCAGCACGCCAGGCCTCCCTGTCCGTCACCAACTCCCAGAGTTCACTCAGACTCACGTCCATCGAGTCAGTGATGCCATCCAGCCAACTCATCCTCGGTCGTCCCCTTCTCCTCCTGCCCCCAATCCCTCCCAGCATCAGGGTCTTTTCCAATGAGTCAACTCTTCGTATGAGGTGGCCAAAGTACTGGAGTTTCAGCTTTAGCATCATTCCTTCCAAAGAAATCCCAGGGTTGCTCTCCTTCAGAATGGACTGGTTGGATCTCCTTGCAGTCCAAGGGACTCTCAAGACTCTTCTTCAACACCACAGTTCAAAAGCATCAATTCTTCGGTGCTCAGCCTTCTTCACCGTCCAACCCTCATATCCACACACGACCACAGGAAAAACCATAGCCTTGACTAGGCGGACCTTAGTCAGCAAAGTAATGTCTCTGCTTTTGAATATACTATCCAGGTTGGTCATAACTTTTCTTCCAAGGAGTAAGCGTCTTTTAATTTCATGGCTGCAGTCACCATCTGCAGTGATTTTGGAGCCCCAAAAGATAAAGTCTGACACTGTTTCCACTGTTTCCCCATCTATTTCCCATGAAGTGATGGGACCGGATGCCATGATCTTCGTTTTCTGAATGTTGAGCTTTAAGCCAACATTTTCGCTCTCCTCTTTCACTTTCATCAAGAGGCTTTTTAGCTGCTCTTCACTTTCTGCCATAAGGGTGGTGTCATCTGCATATCTGAGGTGATTGATATTTCTCCCGGCAATCTTGACTCCAGCCTGTGTTTCTTCCATCCCCACTTAACGGAGCACAAAGCTGAGGCAGGGAGTGGTGCTCCAGGCTGCGGGAGTCGGGGCCCCACCCCAGACGTGCACTGCGCACCTACTGTGTGCCGGTGTTCCTGAAGCCTGAGCACAGCAGTGACAGGACAGGGGCCTTGGCTTCAAAGTGGGAGAAAGCCAATCAACAAGAAAACACGGTATTCCAGAGGACACACCGTGCGATGGAGACAGGCAAGGAAGGGTGGAAGCCACACCTTACTAAGATAACTCGCGCTAAACCAACTGCAGGTTCACTATTTGGGGTTTGCTTTTTGTTTTTTTAATTAGGGTGTAGTTAATTACAACGTTGTGTTAGTTTCAAAGTAAAAAGAGTGAAAGTCGCTCAGTCGAGTCCGACTCTTTGTGACCCCATAGTCTCTATACAGTCCACGGAATTCTCCAGGCCAGAATCCTGGAGTGGGGAGCCTTTCCTTCTCCAGGGGATCTTCCCAACCCGGGGACAGAACTCAGGTCTCCCGCCTTGCGGGCAGATTCCTCACCAGATGAGCCACCAGGAGAGCCCATGGGTAGGTGGCCAGTCCCTTCTCCAGGGGGTCTTCCTGACCTAGGAATCAAACGAGGGTCTCCTGCATTGCAGGTGGATTCTTTACCAGCTGAGCTCCCAGGGAAGGTGTACGGCAAAATGAATCAATTATGCAAATACACACAGCCACTCTTCAGGCTATTTTCTCGCATTGGTCATTACAGAGCACGGAGTGGCGTGCCCTGTGCTGCACAGCAGGTCCTGATTATCTACCTATTAGTGTGTCTAGGTGTCAATCCTAATCTCCCAGCTTACCCCTCCCCTTACCCCCTGGTAACTCTCAGTTTATTTTCAACACAGGTTAACTGTTTCTTCCTGTTTACAGACTGGTCACATCTATTTCAACTGGGGGCTTCTCTAGTAGCTCAGCTGGTGGTAAAGAACCCACCTGCAATGCAGGAGACTCCAGTTCAATTCCCGGGTCGGGAAGATCTGCTGCAGAAGGGACAGGCTACCTATTCAGGGCCTTTCCCGGTGGCTCAGATGGTAAAGAATCCGCTTGCAGTGTGGGAGACCTGGGTTCAGTCCCTGGGTTGGGAAGATCCCCTGGAGAAGGGAAAGGCTGCCCACTCCAGTATTCTTGCCTGGAGAATTCCCATGGACAGAGGGGCCTGGTGGGCTACAGTCCACGGGGTCTCAAAGAATAGGACACAACTGAGCGAGTAAGCGCGCACACACACACACACACACACGGATGTCCAATACAGCCGTGTCGCACGCACACACACACACACACATGGATGTCCAATACAGCTGTGTCGCACGAGCACACACACACACACGGATGTCCAATACAGCCATGTCACCAGATGATATTCACCCAGAAGTCCCACTGGCTGTAACTCAAGGCCACACCCGAAACCCCGAGAATGGACCCCGAAATTCCTGCCTCCACCCACCTTTCTCACCACCGGTTTCTTTCACCTTTGGCTCAGCCCAAGCTTCTCCTGCTCCAAGTGTTTACAAGGTCCTTACTGAAGGTAGTTCCTCTGGCCCAGACACTGTGCCAAAGATGCTCCCACGACAACCAGCCATGGAATTCTCACGCGAAAGCCACCTGGCACTTCTGGATGTCCTTTCCACCTTCTCAGAACATAAGCAAGAAGGTCTCCCATGACAAGCAGAGAAGGCGTCACAGTAGAACAATGCGACCTGGGACAGCATCCCCCTCCCTTGCCATTGTGCTCGGCCACACGCCCCAAGGAGAGTGACAAGTGCTACTTAAATCCAAATGACAGAAGCCTGAGCATCTGCTGAAGAGCGCGTCCTCCTTACCTGTCAAACGAGCGAAGCGAGAGTCTTAAAAGAAAGAGACCTACAGCATCTCCTTTGCAGCCAGCACAAGCGACACCAAGGGCAGGATACCCTGGGTTTACGACAAACACCCACACTGTGTGGCGATGGCCGGGGATGGGACACGATGTCGGATCACTGAAGGCCCTGAGGCATCAGCGGGTGGCGTGTGTGTCCGAGGAAATGACTGTCTGTCTGACGGCTGGGAAAGCAGGCAGAATGAAATGATAAACGCGAAGTTACTCTAAAAGCGCTTGTCAGTTTGTAAGCTGTGGGGACTGCAAAAACGCAAGCCTCACAGTCTTTTTCAAAGGAAAACAGAGACACGATTCCTTCTGCTCTTTCTAAACCAAGAACACTTTTCCAGAAGAACCTCGGAGTGGGCAGAGTCAAGACGAAACACGACCCGCTGTGTGTGTACAATCTGTCCCCACGGCTCTCTCTCCTAAGAAAACAATAGTAGTAATAATAATAACCAGGCTTTAGACACAACACGCAGGGGCCTGTGGGGAGAATTTGTTGTTTGCTGTTCTTGAGTCGCTAAGTCATGTCTGACTCTTTGCGACCACATGGATTCTAGCCCGCCAGGCTCCTCTATCCATGGGATTACCCAGGCAAGCATACTGGAGCGGGTTGCCATTTCCACCCCTAGGGGATCTTCCTGACCCAGGGATCCAACCCCCGTCCCCTGCTTGGCAGGCGGATTCTTTACCTCTAAGCCACTTGGGAAGCCCAGAACAGGCGGAATAGGGTCCCCTAAAGTTTCGCATCCATCTGGAACCCATGAATGTGACCTTATCTGGAGACGAGGCCTCTGCCGAGGTAATCAACGTAAGATGGGGCCTACAGGATTGGGGTGGGCCCTACAAGCAGGATTGGTGGTGTCCTTACAAGCGGGAAATCTGAACACACACAGGGATGAAGGCCATGTGACGACAGAGGCAGAGATTGCGGTGATGTGCCTACGAGCCAAGGACACGGCCAACTTCCAGAGCCTCCAGGAACTGGGAAAAGGCACGGAGGGCCATCTGCAGCACCCCACCCCCAGGACCCCAGCTGAACTTGAGACACACATAGACTATGAAGTGGGCTCCCTGGTTGTGTCCACTGGCTCCCCAGCGTGGCCGGGGCAGGCGCGGCCCCCAGGCAGGCCTGCTCAGAGTGCTATCAAGCTCAGGCTTCGGGCCCCGGTCACAGATGCCCCTGCACACCTCCCGGGACACAGCGTGCCAGCTCACTCTGCGCCTGGCTCCGGGCTGAGACCCAGCACAAGCCTCTTGACGGCTCTCTGACGTCCTACGATCACGCAGCTTATTTTTAGCAGCCGTCACCGCTCTCCTGTCACTTCATTAATTTTAGAGCCAAATAACCCCATTATATATGACTTGACTGGCTTGTAAAATTACCCTTCGTTCCAACAAATATTTATTGAGCATGCCACTGTGTGCTATATTCAGCTTGGTATATTACATTTTTCTAAAAATAATTAACTTAGCTAACGATCACAAATCCTCTAATTAAATTTGCTCTTAAATGTGTTTAATTTCCCCACAAATGGAACGAGGAGGTTACAAGTCGAGCGTTTCTGCCAGGTTGAGACAAGATGTGATAAAGGGAGAAGAGGGGAGTTCCCTGATGGTCCGAAGGTTAAGACGCGGCACTTCCGCTGCAGGGGGCGTGGGTTCAATCCCTGGTCGGAGAACTAAGGTTCTGCATGCCTTGCGGAGTGATTGAAAAAAGGAGAAGCTGCTGGCATCAGGGCCCATCCAACAAGAATCCCGCCATTTGCATTTGCCCCGCCGCCTCTCTGGGCATCTTAGGTGGTCGCCCTCACACCCTGACGCTGCCTTATCACCTGCTTTGGAAAACTAGTGATGGCACAGAGAGACGGAGTAGCTCCCAGGAGGAGAGCCAGGAGCCAGGCATCCATAGCACCAGAGTCAGCTCCTGTCCCCAGCTGCCCTCCTGCCTCGGATCAGAATTGGGCCATGGGAAACTCACATGCAGCTACGTCACCCTCTCCTGAGCTCCAGGGTGACAGTGGTCCCGGTGAGTGATGTGGCACCAGGGGCCAAGGTGGGCGGCCTGGTTGCCTGGTGGGTGGGGCTGGGCAGAGCCGTGGGCGACCTCGAGAGTCACGGGGATGCACACACGTGGCTCCAGAGAAATCAAGTTCGAAGTCAGGCAAAGCCCTAGAACATAGAAGAGCGTGTGTGCATGTGTGGCCACGCCACAGGGAAAACAGAACGTGCTAAGGGGCACTTTCGAGGGGCAGTGGGTCCCATCCACTGGGAGGGAGAGGCCCCAACAGGGAGGGGTGCAGACAGCATAATCTAAGCCAGGTGGGAGGACACCAGAGACTTCTCTATTATTCTTTACACTGTACACATGTACACTTTTTTCGCAAGTGCAATACATCTCACAATAGTTTTTCACTTTTAAAAAAAACTGTGGTAGGGATTTCCCAGGTGGTCCAGGGGTTAGGACTCAGCATGTCCACTGTAGGGGACAGGGGCCGATCGCTGGTCAGGGAGCTAAGATCCTGCAAACTGCTCGGCACGGGCAAGAAAGTAAATAAATAAAAGTAAAATCTAAAAAATAAAGTAGGGACTTCCCCAGCGGTCCCGTGGATAAGACCCCACCTTCCAGTGTGAGAGGCACCCATTCAATTCCCTGGTCAGGCCACTAAGATTCCACAAGCCATGGGCACCAGTCAAGAATTTAAAAACAAAACACAATTTAGAATTGTGGTAAGATATAGGGAGCATGACATTTACCATTTTCAGCACTTTGAAGTGGACAGTTGAGTGGCATCAAGTGTATTTACACTGCTGTCCGGCCGTCGCCACCCACAGAACCCTGCCTCTTCCCAGCTCGGTCCCTGTTAAACGATAAGGTCCACCCTCCCCTCCCCAGCCTCTGGCAACCACCCCTCTGCTGTCCGGCGCTGTGAACGTGACTCTGCTCGGTGCCTCGTGTGAGTGGAATCACGCAGTATTTGTCCTTTGGTGACTGGCTCGTTTCACTGAGCATCACGTCCTCGAGGCTCATCAGTGGTGCAGCCTGCTGTCAGGGTTTCCTTTTTTAAGGCTGAGTCATATTCCCTTGTATGGACAAGCCACATCTGCTTAATTTCTTCCCTCCGTGGACTCACAGGCTATTTTCACTTTAGGGCTGTTGCTCGTCAAGTTTGTGTCATGATCTATTTTTTAACGGCCAGCTTCCCAAGAAGGAGAGGGTTTGGGAAAAGACACACCAAGTACTTCCTGGTCCCAGGCCCTGCGTCCACTCACAGGGAAAGTACCCGGGGTTGCTGGCCCACAATGCCCACAGCATGCTCTGATAGCCACTTCAGAAGCTCCAGGAAAAGGCAGAGGTAGCGATGATGCAATACCTTAAATGGCCATCTAAGAACATTCTAGAAAGTAGAACAGGTCATGCAAACGGGGCTTTTTTCATCATTGGTTTAAACCAGGGGTTGGCAAAGTGCAGCCAGGGGGCCAAATCCAGCCCACCGCCCACTTTTCTCCTCTACTGTAGTTCTTTTATTGTATTTTTCTGGTGCATTTATTTTCGGCTGTGCTGGGTCTTTGAGGCCTTGCACAGGCTTTCTCCAGTTGCGGCAAGCGGGGGCTACTCTTCATTGCAGGGCCTGGGCTTCTCACCGCGGGGCCTCTCTTGTTGGGGAGCCTGGGCTCGAGGCGCTCGGACTTTGGTACTTGCAGCCTGTGGGCTCAGGAGTTGTGGCTCCCGGGCTTAGCTGCTCCGCGGCATGTGGCATCCTCCCGGACCAGGGACTGAAGCCATGTGCCCTGCACTGGCAGGCGGACCCTCATCCAGCGGACCACCAGGGAGGCCCCTCCACCTGCTTTTACTGGCACACACCCACTCCTGTATGTTTATGTGCCATCTACAGTGGCTTTCACACTATCGAGGGCGGGGCTGGGCGGTTTCAATAGAAACCAGAGGGCTCACAAAGTCTCAAGCATTCGTTCTTTAGACCTTCACAGATGAAGCTTACCGGCTTTTCAATGATTAACAGAAACCATAACACCGTCTTTTAATATCGCCATGGCGTGGAGGATCTAGGGCTGGGGTAACAGCAGGAATGGGAATTCTTTCCTCAGTTCTTAGAACCAGGGGAGGAGAGTAGGCTGAAGACCTCCCTCCGCCCCACGTCTAGCCAGTAGCATCTGAGCAAGTCCAGCGTGGCCTGCCTGTCTGTCCCCATCCACACCACCTCTCAGCCAAGGCCTCCAGTTTAACCTGACTTCTCCCTGCGACCTTCAGATTTCACTCACAACCTCAACTGGCTAGAACCAGGCAACCGGCAGGTCAGAGGCCAGCTGAGGCTGTATGCGTGTCCTAGGGCGGCTGCAACCAACGTCCACAGACTGGGTGGCTGAAAGCAACAGATGTTCACTCACTCACAGTCTAGAGGCCAGAAGTCTGGGGACCAGGGTGTAGGCAGGACGGTACCCCACACACACACCCAGAGGCCCCGAGAGGACGCTCCCTGCCTGCTCCTGGTGTCTGGCTGTGGCCCTCAGTCCTTGGCTTGTGGCCGCATCCCTTGGGCCCCTGCTCTTCCTCACACAGCCTCCCCCCTCACGTGACCGTGTCTTTCTCCCCCTCCTCGTCTAAGGGCCCCAGTCACACTGGACAGAGCCCATCCCACCCCAGCACAAGCTCATCTTTACTTACATCTTTCGGGGTGGGGGGAGGAGGGGCATGCCACGTGTACAGCTTCTAGGATCTTAGTTCCTGGACTAGGGATTGAACCTATATCCTTTGCAGCAACGGCACAGTGTCCTAGCCATTGGACCACCAGGAAATTCCCTTTACTTACATCTTAATCACATCTGCAAAGACCCTATTACCCTAAACAGCCACATTCACAGGTCCCAGGACTAGGATTTGAGCAGCTCTTCAGAGGCCACAATTCCGCCCCATAACAGCGATCTCCACCTTGTTTCTCCCCGGCCCTTCTTGGTCCACTGATGACATTCACAGAAGTAAAGCGTTTCTGCCCTGAGTTTCATTTACTAATTACTGACCTGTGGATTTTTGCAGCGACTAACACCTGCCACCAGTGATTTTTATTTTAGCCAGCCAAAAATTATCTCTGTTATTTCACTAACACTTTGCAGGTTATTACATTCAATAGTATACCTGACAGGCCCGTAAAGTCTTCTAGTTTTCGGAAAATGTTATCTCCAATCCCTCTTCTGTAGAAAGAAGCAAAGGCATTTCATTTTCACTCTCTGTACTTTTTTGTCTTTTTCTTGGTCTTAATACTCACATCATCTACATCAGAACTATATGCTGAAGAACTACCATCTTCTGAGACAATGGAATATAAATCACTTGAACAATCAGACACAGGAGCTGCATAAAATTCACTGAAAAATTCTTCTTCGATCAAAATTTTGCAATGTGTCATTTTCGAAACTTTTACCTTTATAACATACACAAGGTCGGAACAAAAATCTAATGAAGCAAAAATGTGAATGATAACGGCGATCATAAGTTGTCTAATGAGCCCTTGATCAATTTTAACCTCTGACAACTTTGCCCAGAGATGTTAACTGTAACATCCTCTAAAAGCATATTAAGACAGCTCCGGTCAATAATGTGTTAAGTGCAGAGTCAATTAGCCACTGGCTCCTGCCACTGAGAGGGGAGAGGGGAGAGGGGACATGGGTAGCTGCCTGTTCCCGTCCCCGCTGGGGCCACCTCCGCTTGTTATGAGCCCCTGCTCACAGGCTCACTGACCCGGCATAGGTCAAGCCCGTGGCCATACGCCCGGGGACAGAGTCACAGGCTATATCCGGCTCCAGCCAGGCCAGCAGGACACTGTCCTCTTTGTCATAATCCCCCTGGTGCCTATAAACAGTCTGAGCGGCAGAACAGTTCTTCCGGGCCCTCGCTCTCGCTTCAGAAGAATTATGTCTATTTTGCAGCAGAGAATTCACGGCTACAAAGCCCATGTCTTTGATTACACAGCACCTGTCAAAGGAGACCTTTTCCACTCACCAGCAGGAGAACTTTGATGGCTTGAAGTGTCACAGGAGAGATCTATGCCTCTCCCTTCGTGGCTGCTACTCAGCCTGGATGGAGCCTGGAAGCCGGCTGCTCCAGGGACAGCCACGGGCCGCCGGGGACTCAATCCGGCAGATTAGACAGCCAAAGCCAGACACCGGGGCGCGAGCGTGGCACAGGCAGAAATAAATCCCCCCTTCCCTGGTCTCAGCTTCTGGTTTCACTCTTCTGCCCAATGCACTCCTCCACCAGTACTTAGTGACAAATGTGTNGACTCAATCCGGCAGATTAGACAGCCAAAGCCAGACACCGGGGCGCGAGCGTGGCACAGGCAGAAATAAATCCCCCCTTCCCTGGTCTCAGCTTCTGGTTTCACTCTTCTGCCCAATGCACTCCTCCACCAGTACTTAGTGACAAATGTGTGCACACTCAGATGACCCGTGACGCTTCACAAGGTCCTTCCTCACACGTTACTGAGTGTGATTCTTAAAGCAATCCTGGAGATTGATGAGGGAGACGCTGGCATCCCTTGTTCAGAGAAGGGGACAGGGCTGAGCCCGGCTCAAGGTCACCGAGCTAAGAGGGGACAAATGACCCAGGTCTCACCACCGATCTGCACACGGAGGCTTAAAGGGTGCCGAACATCACTGTAGGGGAGGGGGCCGGTTTCTCTTTTTACATACCCCAAATCCAGAGAGTAGAATCTATGCCACAGATTAGGAGTCGGGCTTCCCAGGCGGCTCAGAGGGTAAAGAATCCACTTGAATGCAGGAGATGTAGGAGACACAGGTTCAGTCCCTGGGTCAGAAAGACCCCTTGGAGGAGGGCATGGCAACCCGCTCCAGTATTCTTGCCTGGAGAACTCCACAGACAGGAGAACCCGGTGGGCTACAGTCCACAGGCTCACAAAGAGTCGGACGTGACTGAAGCGATGGGGCACACGCGTGCACACACACACCGGGAGTCAACTATGGCCCGGGGCCCAGTTTTGGTCCCTGGCTGAATTCAGTAAATAAGCTTTATTGCAACATAGGCGCATTGGTTGTGTATTTTCTATGGCGGCTTGTTGGCTACAAGGGCAGAGTTGGATAGCTACCACAAGCCTGAAATATTTGCTGTCTGGCCCTTTACAGTAATGGTTTGCAGACCCCTCTCTAGACGATGGCTGGGAGGCAGAGGAAGAAATTTGGGCAAGTCCAGCCCCAGGCGCACACCCAGGACCTTGCACGCCCACGACAGCAAATCTGAAGCTCTGCGCCAGGCTCGTTCACAGTGGGAGCCTCCAGATCCTATCCCCAATGGAGACAAGCAAGGGCTGAGTCAGGCGCCAACGGCTTGGGCACTAGCCTCCACTGGCTCTGTGTTCCAGATGGCTGAGCCCGTGTTCTGGGCGGAAATCGGCTGCCTTTAATAGGAATGAAGCATCAATTTGAGTTTGATTTCCAGCCTGAACCTCCAGGGCTACCGCAGTCCCTAAAGTTCCTTGCAATGCGCTCAGAAATCGTACTCCAAATTGGATCACTCCAACGCTGAGAACAATAAAAGCCATTGATGGGGCCGCTGCAGCCGTGGGGACGCAGCCTCACAGGGCCTTTTACCGCTGCAGAAATCAAATCAACCTCTGCCTTTGGAGGGTCCTCCCGCTCACATTTTCACCAGGTGGATATTTTTAAGCCAGTTCAAAGTGAGGAACAACATCCAAATTGAATCAGACCAGGCTAACCTGGAGAAACGGACATTCCATTCTCAGGCAGGGCCAGAAAAAAGGGCAAGGCCAGGGAGAGAAGGAGTCCCTTTGATGCCACTTGCCAGTCACAGTCATGGCTGGCACCCTTCACTGCGACACTCGAGAACTCTGAGTTCATGCAGGACCTACACTGAGAAGATAACCCAACCGGAGCCCTGGACACCATGCCGTCTTGGGGCCTCTGCTTCCTCATCTGCAAATGAGACTCGATCCTCATCGTTTTGGAAGGCGGCTCACCCTGGAGCCAGAGAGCTGGACTTGCCGCTGGCGACCTCGGGGCTAGAGTCAGATAGTCTGAAGCAGAGCCCACTGGCCACCTCAGAGACAGGACGGGACACACAGGATACGGGGCAGGATGGGCTGCAGGTGCTCAGGTGGCCTGACTGGAGGGAGGGGGAGGGGAGGCAGGGCAAGCGAAGCAGGCGGGGCAGGGTCTCACCGAAACCGAAAGTGGGATCCGGCTGCTCTCAACGCTCAAAAGCCAATATGAGGCAAGGTCGGTGGAAAGGAAAGTTTGCTCTATTTCAGATGTTGGACACCAGGGGCTTCCCAGGTGGCTCAGGGGTAAAGAATCTGCCTGCCAATGCAGGAGACGCTGGAGACTCGGGCTCGATCTCTGGGTCGGGAGGACCCCCTGGAGGAAGGCATGGCAACCCACTCCGGTATTCTTGCCTGGAGAATCCCATGGACAGAGGAGCCTGGTGGGCTACAGTCCATGGGGTCGCACAGAGTCGGACACAACTGAGCTTGCCCGCCCAGCATGCAGAAGCAGGGGGTGGGGGTAAGGGGTTGGACGCCTGTCCGAAGGCAGACTCCCCACGCACAGCCATCTCGGTGAGCTACAGCTTTTACTGGTGGAGGGAGGAAGCTCCACGCAGAAAGAGCAGACAGCTCTAACAGGCGTCCTGAAATTGGCCATCAGCGGCCTGGCCAGCCTTACCTTGATTGTTTTAAGTGCAGTTAATCCATACCAGGGTCGGCTCGTTCCCCTTTCCTTGAGGCCAGTTCTTGGAACTGCAGCCACTTAGGTCAGGGCTAGCATCTGGCCCGTAGGTAGTTAACGTCGCCACCCGGCGAGGGCTCCAGCGTCCATAAGACAGCCCACAGGGTATGGCTCAGAATACCATCTACAGCCCCTGAGAAGGGACTACAGGCCTCGCCCTTGCTCACTGACCAAACTCTTCTCAGTGGGTTTCCTTTGCTTTCCTTTGTTTCTGCATTTTCTCACATCTGTGACCAAGCTCATTCTTTGGCGAAAGTTTTTCCACAGACGAAGGGCAGGAAAAGGACATGGGGGACAGGGACCTTAGGGCCTGCTCCGTTCCAGCACCAGCTCCCAGCTCCGGGCCGGCCCTCCCAGACCAGCCCCTCTGTCTCTTAGGCTCGTTTACCTAAGCCAAACCTTTCTGCCTGGAACAACTGCAGCCGCATCTGCGTCACTTACCACCTAAAGGATCCTGCCCAGCGCTTCTCCGGCTCAAAGCTGACTCTCCCTCCATAAGGAAGTAAAGAGGATTTACGTCTCACCCTATTCAAATGCAAGGCCCTCAGCTGGTTTCTCTTGGGTTGGGGTGTTTTGTTTCTCTCTGTTGGGCTTCCGGCAAAGGTTGTTCTGATCCATCACTGGGCTGGAATGGCCCCTGAGTGTCCGTGGGGAGACGGATGACCATGTCCAGGCCTGCCTCTAAGTTGACACCCTGCCTCCCTCCTGTCTCGCGGCAGCAAAGCTCCATGACTCGGCATCTTCGCCAGTCCTCTTCTCCAAAAATAAACACACCGTGAAAGAGGCAGCCCGGGAAGGAGCAGGCTTCCCCACGGTGTGAGGCTGGCTTGGCTCTGGTCCTCGACCTGCGTGGACAGTGCTGCTTCTGCCAACGACGGCCAAGGCCAGAAACCGGCCTCCGCGTGGTCCTCTGTGTGATTCTTGCCCCACCGGTCACACTCCCCGCCCCACTCCGTGATCCAACCAGACACCGTCTTCCTGTCCAGGGGCTGCCCCGAGGAAGCACACAGACGGGGCAGCTTAAACAGCGGAAGCCCTGGCTCACAGTCCTGGCTGGGGGTCCGCCAGCCAGGGCGGTTTCTCCTGAGGGCTCCTTGCTGGGCTTGTGGACGGCAGCCTGCTCCCCGCGTCTTCACTGCTCCCCTCTGTGAGTCTGTGTCCTGAAGCTCAGTCGCTTCAGTTGTGTCCAACTCTGCGGCCCGGTGGACCCAAGCCCGCCAGGCTCCATCTGTCCATGGGATTCTCCAGGCAAGGATACTGGAGCGGGCTGCCATTGCCTCCTCCAGGGGGTCTTCCCAACCCAGGGATGGAAGCTGCTTCCCTTACATCATCTCCTGCATTCGCAGGCGCGTCCTTCACCACGAGCACCACCCAGGAAGCCCTGTGTCCTGAGTTCCCCTAAAATAAGGACGCAGTTCACATTGGATGAGAGCCCACCCTCCGCCCTAACTCTCACTTAATTACCTCTGTCAAAACCCTCTCTCCGAAGCAAGGTCACACCGAGGGACCAGGGGTTAGGACTTTAACACCCGAACTGGGAAGGATACAACCTTCCCCTCAGGACCTTCTTTCTTCCTGCCCACCCACCACCCCCACACCCACCTCTGGGCCTTTCCACATGCTATTCTCCCCCGTCTGTCCTCACTTCCTGCTAAATCCAACACATGCCCCAGCTCAGAGCTCAAGTACACCTTTGCAGGAGTGCCTGCCTCCCTGACCCCAGACCAGAGCTGGACCCACACATGTGCTAAGGACCCCCGGTCCCTGGAAAGCATCAGGGTCTGGTCTGTCTGTTCTGGGACCACCTAGGGACTGTGCCAGCATTGTATAGGCTCTGTTCCCGAGGCTGCCCAATGAAAGCATGAATGAATGAGTCAGTGCCTCACTGCGTTTTCCCTGAAGAAGGCAGCAGAGGAACCTTTGCCGGCAAAGGTCCATATAGTGAAAGCTATGGTTTTTCCAGTGGTCATGGACCAATGTGAAAGTTGTCAGTAAAGAAGGCTCGGCACCGAAGAATTGATGCTTTTGAACTGTGGTGTCAGAGAAGACTCTTGAGAGTCCCTTGGACTGCAAAGTCATCAAACCAAACAATCCTAAAAGAAATCAACCTTGAATATTGATTGCAAGGACTCATGCTGAAGCTGAAGCTCCAGTACTTTGGCCACCTGATGCAAAGAGCCGAGTCGTTGGAAACGACCCTGATGCCAGGAAAGATTGAGGGCAGGAGGAGAAGGGGGCGACAGAGG